>JAVDPK010001296.1:0-13691 GCA_034780415.1 Cichlasoma orientale | reverse complement strand
TGTGTGTGTGTGTGTGTGTGTGTGTGTGTGTGTGTGTGTGTGTGTGTGTGTGTGTGTGTGTGTGTGTGTGTGCCCTAACATCCCGTTTTCCTTCAGCAGCACGGCATTCAAATTTGAACGGATATAAATCTAATAGATAAAGGGTGAGAATTGATTTGGTGTGTCTTATAAAGTGACGATGCTCATTTCAGGTGCATTCACACAAATAGACTTGCATGCAAACACAAGCGCACAAACACATTTGCCCGCAAACACGGGGAGATGAACATCATCAGTACCTCCAGCGGTAAAAGCAAATAGCTTCTGTGCCATTGTTAAGGTATCATCATTTCCCTTTCTCTCTCATTCCTTATCCATAAAGCGATTACATCGAGAAGAGCTGGCAGATGAAACTGTGGAGCAAAAGAGCAGGGGGAAAGGGGATAGAGAGAGCGGCTGTGCCGAAATGAAAATGGGAGATTACTGATCAACGGGTGACACAGGATGAATATTTGATTCAGCCTTTCTGGGATGTTTTTCTATCTGAAAACGCATAATGTTGTTACATCGGTGTGTTAAAAACATGCGGCGCGGGGCGGTTCAAAGCAGGTGCAAAGGATTATTGTTAGAACATTTCAAAACCAGCAATTTTTAATGCTGCTGGGGACACCGGAGAGGCTCTGCTGGTGGTATCATGGTGAAATTGTGTTTTACCTAACAGAGATTTTCCCCTTTTGAATCCAATGAAGCCGTTTGGGTGTTGATGCACTTAACGCTGAACCTTCTAAACTACCACAGTGTTGCTGCAGCTTCACACGCGTGTCACTCGTGTCAGTGTGAGTAATACTTACAAAAGTTAGAAGATAAACTAATGTCAACTATGGTACTGATTGAGGAGCAATGTATTCCCTGGGAATTACTGCTGGGTAAGGATCATGTCCTTGTGCTGGAGATCATCAGTAAGCAGTGATGCATGTCAGAGGGCTGATGATATATTAAACATTGATGCAACTTTGAAAATAACATATTAGGAGTTTATTGGCTTTGAGAGGTAAATGCTGGCAGGTGTGCTTGTGTGTATATATGCACGCGGACAGAGACACACTCACCAGACATCCCTGTCTTTGTAATTGCTCTTCTCATTGCCCCAAGGCACCGTGAGCTGGCATATAAGCTATATAATAAAGAGTATTATCCCGGCTGGTAATGTATTCCTGCCTCCTCTAGCCTGATGACAGCTGGAATTGAGCACCGTGTGCTGCAGAAGGTGATCCACACTAAATTCCTTTAGGCAGCTTAGAGGTCTGTGTCATAGTCCTGACCTTCTCCTGACAACAAGCATAATGAGTTTTGGAATAGCAGCGTCTTTCATGAATGAACAAGGTTGCTATTTAGGTTTTACTTTGAAGTCTCTACACCTAAGGCTTTGATTTCCACCGTCCAGGAAACCTTTGCATCGCTATATCCTCTAGAGCCAAGTTCAACTAGGACAATAGAAAAGCAGAAACTTCACTTCCACTTTGGCCATATTTTCTAATCACAGAAGGTAAGCGAGATCAAGGACTTTAAAAAAAAAAGTGCACTAACAAAAGTAGCAGAATGCCAGACGAACAAAGTAATGCGTCCCACTTTGCTCTGATCTGTGGCATCAGATTCATCTGTCAAGTTGTGAAGGGAGTAGTAAATAGAGTCTTCCTGCCACTCATTTTGTATCCACCTGTACTGTACAGCTGTGCTTTGACACAACGTAATGCTTTTTCCAGTGGAGCAAAATGCCTGCAGTTTTGGTGATTCTTTGATCTGAGTGAAGCAAACTGTCAGCTGTGCCAGGTTGAAGTGTTTTGGTGGTGTTACAACTGAGAGACGGGTGAAGTCAGCCAGAGACAGCGGAAATAAAGCCACAAATAGTAACTCCACTCTCTTCTCTGCTTTAATATGTTGCTATTCTATGTAGCAAGACAGCATTCGTGGAGTTGTGACAGACAGAAATGTGACTGGTGGGTGACTGTAAATAAAAGATATAATGGATATTGGGTTGGATTTAGAAGCCTCAAGTTTGGCCTAGATGGCAACACAACACTTTGGAGACAGAAGTGACCATAGCGGAGGAGTGCTAGGTTATGAGCTAACACTCACTGGCTGATGTTACGTCCCCACGGTGAGGTCTGGGGGGTAATGTGGGGAGCAACAATAATTAAAACCGGGAAAAAGAGACCAAACAGGCAGTAAATGTTAAATAATAATTTTTATCAAAAAACAAAATGAAGAATCTCAACTCAAAAAGACGGCAACGCCGCTATCGAAAAAGAGAGGAGACAGGAAAAAGGGCAGCGCCACACACATGCAGCCACGCGGCTCTGCAGTAACAGCTGACAACATGTCAATCACGGGTCATTAGCCAATGAGCGTGCGGTCTCATTGTCTTCTCTCCCTGTCAGATCGGTTTTCTTCGTTATCTCGGGGCTTCAGAAACCAGCGGGTGACACTGCAGTAGCTAAGTCCACTTTTTATACTGTGTACGGGCATATCACACAGAAGCAGATACAGGCTACGCAATAACACGGCGATTTTACTCATCATGAAGCAAAACAAAACAAATTACAACAGAATACAGAAATCTTGGGTCAACCATATTATCTGTTAGATAATTATATAAAAAATACTTCAAATTGCAACAAACACTGTAAAGAGGTCGAGTTCAGTGATTTGAATTAGAACTGTTACTTTACGATTGTTGTGCTGGATTACACCAGTAATTACTCTGACGCCTTAATCGCTCGAAGCCCATCTAAACTATTATCACATGCAAATCCTGTGTTTATACTTGTGTTAAACTTGACCCGTCAGGTTAATGATTCACTGGTTTGAATCACATTTCAGTCATTTCATTATTTGCATTTGTTGTCAACAAAAACTGAAGCCTCGGATTTGTTGTTTGAGAGTTTGAGACTTTTTCATCATGCGCTTTGAATTTTTGTGTCTTTCAAGCTGGGGGAAGATTTCGATGGCTGTCATCAGGAATTAATCCAGCAGCAATTTCTGCTTGTTCAAAGGGACATTTCATCCACCTCAACCGCCTTAAAAAAATGTTGTTGATAATTCCCAGTTTTGCATATATTACTATCAGCAGGGTGGTCTTCATGATTTGGGATTTGTCTCAGCTGTTTTAATGATGGGTCTAAATTGAAGTAAGGCTGCATTAAATCACCTATTGAAGGAGTTATTCTAGGAATGTTATTCTGTTGTATGAGTTGTAATGCAGTCCCAGCAAGAGCACATTACACCTATTCATCTACTCTGACATTTAGCAAAGCATAAACAAAAAAAAGAACAATGGATGTGTATCAGAGACTGAAACAGCTTATACTGTAGGTGGTAAAGGCTGATAACGTGACGTTATTTAAGCTAAATAGATGATCTCATCTAATTTACTTCTTAAATAGAACCGAGGAGAACGTTAATCACCGCATACAGACAGCCTCTGTGGTTAAACAAGGCTTCTTCCTCTTCTTTTTTTCTCTCCATAGATCGTTATAGATGAGGTGTGTAAAAAATGATACAGTAAAAGCGAGTGGGGCTCCTGCTGTATTCTTCAGTGGTCTGAAGGTGTATGATTCATGCACCATCACGCTTTTGTGTCTGTGTGGGCTAATGTTTGTGTGAGCAAACTGATACTGGTGTAAAATGCCCCAGCGGTATACTTTTGGTGTGTATAAAAGAAAAGTGTTGGGGGTTTGCAAAGGGTGTGTGTGTGTGTTTGTGTGTGTGTGTGTGTGAAAGAGAACAGGGGTTATTTAATGATCAGAGCAGTGTAATTACCTCCCAGTGTGTTTCAGCCTTTTAGATAGATGATTATTCAAGGGGAGAAATCTCATTTGCATCTTGTACAGTAATATGTAAAAGTGTTCATTCTACACTAAATTAAATTGCCACATTGATTTTTTTCCTCCCCTTTACTTAAAGCACATTTTTGTCCTTTTTCAGCAGAATTATGGTTTTAAATGTAGGTGAATTTATCTGTGAGCCAAAAAGAGAAGACTTTCCACGTCCATCAGTTTAAATCTCATCTTATCTCCGGGGTTCAGCTCGCAGATCATTAACAAGATTTTATACTCTGTACTTTATAATAAGGGCCCGAGAAAAGAGGCACCATGCAGGGAACCTGTGTCACGGCCTCGCTAAAACTAGGCAGGGAGTATCAGTGTGAATGAACAATTTCTTGCCATAATTATCCAAACATCTGCAGTATTTAAACCTGCATGTCCTCCCCTTTTCACTCTCTGTAGTGCTAGATTCCACACCGCCAACCCACACACACCTAGACTCACACACACACACACACACACACACACACACCTACGCTCACACACCTCCCCTTGGCAAGCGCGCGGCTGGCTATCAGTCTCTTCAAAGTATGAAATCAAGGACCCTACTTTCATTCACAGCACCTCCAATTACTGTGGGAATGAAATAGCACAGAGTGAGTGTAATGACAGCAATCTGAGGTGTGTGGGGGTAGTGGAGTAGCACACCTTACTGAGCTCATGTCACATTTGTTGCTGTGCCACCTGGGGACAAACCGAGAGCCAGAGGAAAAAGAAAGATTCAGAGGGGAATATAACATTAGGCTTTATTGGATTGTCAGGATAAGAATGTGTAAATAAAGGTGGAGAGCAGAGAGAGGTGTGGTGAGACTTAAAAAAACCCAAAACAAAACAAGATGATTGACAGTGAGCCATCTGTTGATCTTCATGCTTATTTGTGTCGCTCTGAGCCTTTCCCCTCCCAACTAGTCCCTTGTGTGGCTGACTGGGGGTCAGCTGTGACTGATAGTCTGTGCTCCTGTTTTCAGCTGACAGATGGGTGCAGGGACCGACTCTGGTGCAGCCTGAAAAAGGATTCTCCATGCCTCTGTGTGCTGCCACAGCCATTTTACGCAGCTGTCAGTCACAGGCAGCGCGGTTGACGTTATCAGTTGTACTGCGCTTAACAGTGGAGGTCTGCTCGGAACTGCTGCTGGGTAGGTGTCAAATGGCAAAAGAGAGTGAGACAGGGAGGGGACGGAGAAGATGGTGGCAAAAAGTAAAAGGTAGAGAAAAAGAAAAAGATTGGTTATGGAAATAATGGCTGGAGGCAGGGGAAAAGATATGAGTTATGGAAAGAGAGCTATGGCATGTTAGATATGAGTGCAGAGTAATTAAAATGACATCAGATGGCGGGGCCACTAACACTGTATCCTTCTGTAGATGCAGACATAATGAAGATGGCTTCCAAGGCCTTTGGCTCGGCACCAAAAGCAGAGGGGCTAAAGATGAAGTACAACAGGAGAATCAATTCACTCCTCCCTCCTCCCTGCTTCCACTCAGGGAGAGATTTACAAGCCAAGTTATGACAGCATACAATAACGGCAGCCATATTTTACTCTTGCTGTCTGACAACGGCACCCGTGGCTAATCAAAACTACCACAAAACGAAAGTTGTTATCTCTGATGGCTGTTTGTGTGTGTGTGTGCGTGTGTGTGTGTGTGCGCGCGTGCGCGCATGGGCGTGCATGCGTGTGTCTGGGTGTTGAAAACTGCTTGTCACTGCTAAATGTGATTGTGCTACAGTACACTGAGTTGATCCGCTCAATTTATTGCTGTCAGAGATAAGGGATTCTGAGGATAAGGAGACTTTTATGGGAAACACATTAGAAAAATAAACACCCATAAAAGAGCTGGTTTCAATCACTCAGAGATGAATTGCATGGAAACATGATCAGGAAATATGGTATGCTCTTAAAAGTTCACCTAAGTCCTAAAAGGGGGCAAGGGAGATGGAAAAAGAAAGAAACACGAGAGCGCGCAAGAGAAAATAAGGCACACTTTGAGCCTGGGCAACCAAACGGAATGAGGAGCAAATAAAGAATGAGAAGAGGAGATGCAGAGAAAAGGAAAAAGGCAACCAGAGAGTTACTTAAAGCTGGATGAAAGTGTGCATGGATCAATAGATATGGATGTGAATAGGGAGACTTTTAAATAAGGCTCTCGCTTGTGTCCTCAGATCCTGTTTCACAAAGAAACTCAAACTCTGCAGATCAATACCCAGCTCATCTCTCTGGTCTGAGTCCTGTAAAGCCTGTAGCCAGTGGCTCCTTTGTATGCCACTGTCTGTCTGTTTGTCTCTCACAGCACTTGAAACCCACTCCAGCAGTCTCTTTATCTTCGCATTCCCTGGTTCCCTCAACATCTACACCACCTTTGCTCATTTACCGCTTGTTTATCCATTTCCCAACAAAGTAACCATCTTTCGAATCACTGCCAAGCAGCAATTTGCCATATTTCCATTCCACTTAAATACATGCCAGTTCTGCTCTTCTCGATGGAAGTTTGGTATAACAATAGCAGTACACATTTGGGATTCCAGTCTGTACCCAATTCAAGAGAGAAAAAAAGCTTTATATAATTGCTGTTTTGACATCTGGTATCGGGCAGGATTTGGAAGCCTTTAGAAGCATTTTGGTAGTTTTATATTCCTGACAGCAGTGGGATTGCCATGAAATTTTGTATACGCATTAATGCCACCCCTCGGAAGAAATGTAATAGCTGATGTGATAACTTTTCAATCGGCATCATTATCAGGTCGAAATTTTAGATTCATACTATAATGGCCAAAGTCTCAGAGAGAGTTAGATTGGTAACATATGCAGCTTCCTACTTTAGAGCCACTCACCTTTTTGGGGACTTTGAGTATTTTTTTATGCATCGATTAAACCAATTGTGTTAATAAGTGAGCTGCACAGATAATGCACCCGTGGAGGTATGTTGACCTTTTATTAAGAGCAATGCTAGCTGGCCAGTTGCCTCCTGTTTTCAGTGTTGAAGTAAAGACATTTAAAACAGATCAGACATGAAATTGTTGAGCTATTTTGTTAGCTTCATTTATAGAAAATTAAAGAAGACAGATGTCAGTAAACAAAAGACTCCAACTGGCAATAGGGAAGAGCACACATATTTCATTAATTCCTGACCAGCTAGTGTGAGTCATCGACAGCCCTGGGACGTCTGTTATTGAGATGCAGAGAGACTGCCAATGGTTAGTTTAAACTGAGGCTGTCCTCTACTGCTTCACAGTAGCCTCTGGTCATGTGTGCATCAATACTCAGAATAGGCTACATTAAAGCGCTGTTTGACCAAAGGCTTTTGGATTTGTCTTGGTGTATGTGTGCGTAAATACAGGTGTGTCCATAGGCGCTGCTGGTATGCAAGAAACAATTTGTTAGTCAAATCTGAATCGGACAGACAAAGACACTGTTTTTATGGACAAGAAAAGAGTCTATCGTTACACATGTGCGTGTCTCACTGTGTGTGAACGTGCAGATGTAAGGCCACCTCGCTGCTCGCTCTCTTCCTGGTTTTTCTCATTAGTAAAAGCGGACCTTGATCGTCATTATGCTGCGGCGGTCGGTTCCCACTGCGCAAATGTCACCAGAGTCCTCTCCCGGTGTCACCTCTGTCTGCTCCCTGCTGTCCACTTTGACACCTCTGGGACCCACCCTGCCCTTTCTTTGACAAGGAATCCTGATCAACACGGTACGCACACACACACGAGATTGCAGATGTGCACACATTAACACTGACAAAAAAAATCCACAGAGACACACACTTGTCCATAGTAGATGACTCCTACGATGTAGCGTATTGTGCCTGTGGGTGTAGCCTACATTGTATAAATTAACTTCACATTCCTTGTTACACAGAGTCTCACTTCCACACAACCTGCCGACTGGCTGATCATTAAAGTTCCATTGACAGTGTTATGACCTCAACAAAGATTTGACTAAATACAAACACTGCTTCTTCTTTAAGCCTTGAGGTGACTGGTTGTTGTGATTTGGCGCTACATAAATAAAATTGAATTGAATTGAATTAAGATAAAAACCCTACAATAGTAAAGAGAAAACCCCCCAACAATCTGGCAATCATCTATGAGCAAGCACTTGGCAGCCTTGGGAAAGAAGAACTCCCTTTAAACAGGAAGAGACCTCCAGCAGAACCAGGCTCAGGGAGGGACAAACATCTGCTGGCAGAAGAAAAGAGAAGAAAGGAGAGCATGGAGAGACAAGGACAAAACGCAAACTAAAGGAGAGAGAAGATAAATGTTAATGACACAAAACATGTGGGGAGTGAAAAGAGGGAAAGAGGGGAGCGGAGAAGAAATGCTTAGTGCATCATGGGAAGACCTTCAGCAGCCTGAGCCTATTGCAGCGTAACTAAATCTAATTAAGTATTTTACTGTTGGCATAAATCATATTTTTTGAATAAAATATTTAAAAAAACAGTAATTAAGCAAGATTAATAAAAACACATCACAAATAAATCATCGTAAAATGGTTTTCTGTTAATTGGTACAGTAAGAAAAATGAACAGAATGTATGTTTTATTGTTGGATGCTCATTTCCTCCCTATAATTGCGCCTTCTTATTTGTGCAGCCCTTTGCTAAACTCACAGGCTCCGAGAGCTTCGAGAACGCCCACGGTCTGATAACAGTAAATGAAAACGACATTACTGATGTTAGACTGGCAGCGACAACAAGGAGAAAAACTCCCACAACAGCCTCAGCAGGAAGTAATAGATCCTGTGCTCTGATCTTCTTGTGGAGAGAGCTATTCTTGTGGCGAGCCTGCAAAACATTTCCTTAAATGAAATTATACGTGTTTTTTTTATCCTGATGATATAATTTTCAAAAAGTGGTAAATGTACAAAACAGTTCTGTTTATCTAGATGTTAAATCCACAACTCAACACTTCTTTTCATCTTTTTGAAGTTATTACATCATTATGGCGCCTCGTGTGAAACTGAGTTTTTTAAGATTTGAATAAGTTAAAAGTTAGCACTGAAGAAGGTAGAGACTCGTGAGTGATCACATTAATTTCTCTTTTATAGCATTGTTCATACAGCAGGAGTTTTTTGCTGCTCAAAATAATTGGACCGAAGGAGGAGTATAAAGCAGGGTTGACCCCCACTGGTTCTTAAAGGGAGCTGTTTGACTCAGAGCTGACTAAAGCCTGGCTGCTCGCCAGCATGCCCTTACAGTCGTCTGGCTCCTGCCTTCCATGTTGTTCACCTCTGTAGAGACGCTGCAGCTCGGAGCAGAGTACATACATTTTTAAGACCTGAGACAAGAGAGCTGCGGGGGAAACCCCGCTGTGCAGCAGTAGAGTGCAGTTCATCTGGTGAGAAGATTTAGAGATCAGCAGCTGAAGTGTTGTAGGCATGTAGGTAGAAAGCTAGAACAATGTGAGAGTTGTTGAAACACCAGCATGTCTTTAACAGCAGAGCGGTGCTGTAAGTTAAAGAAATGGTGTATGGCACGTGTTTACTAAACCTCTTTGTTGTGACAAATCTACAGTTGTTGCAGTGCTGATCCCCTTTGCAGCAGCACAGTGCTTCTTTTTGCATATTTGTCACACTTACATGCTTCAGCTCATCAAACAAATTTTATTAATAGACAAAGATAATGAGAGTAAATACAACATGCTGTTTTTAAATGATGATTTCATCTATTAAGATAAAAAAATAAAAATCTATCCAAACCTTCCTGGACCTGTATGAAAAAGTAATTGTCCCCCTTGTTAAACCATGAATTAATTGTGATAAACCACATTTTTTTGGAAAGCTCAATTCAGTTTCACTAACCACACTCAGGTCTCATTACTGGCAGACCTGTTGGATCAAGAAATCAGTTAAATAGAACCTGTCTGACAAACTGAAGCAGGCTAACGGGCTCAAAAAGCAACACATCATGCCACGATCTAAAGAAACTCAAGAACAGATGAGAAATAAAGTCACTGACATCTATCAGACTGGAAGGGTTACAAAGTTATTTCTAAGGCTTTGGGAATCCAGTGAACCACGCTGAGAGCCATTATCCACAAATGGAGAAAACTTGGAAGAGTGGTGAACCTTCCCAGGAGTGGCCGGCCGAGAAAAATTACTCCAAGAGCTCATCAATGAAATGATGCAAAAATGGCATCCATGGGAGAGGTTCACGGAGATAACTGCTGCTGACCAAAAGGCTCAACTCATATTTGCCAAAAAAACATCTTCAGGACTTTCTGGTATAGAAAGTCCTGAAGGAGAATGTCCAGCTATCAGTTTGTGCTCTGAAGCTCAAACTCACTCAGGTTATGCAGGGGGACAATGATCCAGAACACACAAACACGTCCACTTCTGCATGGCTAAAACCCCCTCAAAAAACAAAAAACAAACCAAAATAAAGGTTTTGGAGTGGCCGAGTCAAAATTCAATTGAGATGCTTTAGCTTGACCTTAAACAGGCCATTCATGCTCGAGAACCCTCCAGTGTGATTGAATTAATGTAACTGCCTCCGCCAACACTGTGCTCTGCATAATAGGAAACACACACACAAACATACAAACATCCTCCAGCAGAGTTTAGAATATGTCCAAAAACAAAAAACACAATGGGGTCACAGACATAAACACTAAGGAATGTATTGATCTCCTTCAGATGAAGGTAACTAATCAGTACTGCTTCTTTTTATAGCTTTGTCGTATGTTGTTAGCCTGTGTAGTTAATACTGTGTGCTCTCTGTGACAGCACCGACCAAATGATGTCATCAGCAGCCACTGATAAATGTGCTAGAACTTCGCGACCTACACTTATAAAAAGAAAGACTGTAGTAATTGCAGGTGGTGTGTTCAGGGTCAATTATCCATTGACGTGAACATAAAGAAAGCGCGAGTGTTTAACTCTGAATTAAGATTTCGTATAAGTCATTTAACCTTTCAGCTTTAGCCAATTATGAATTGCCCTGTCATGTTTAACCAGTGCTACTGAACGCTGTTGTTAGGTCTGTATTAATTAGACTCGTCAAAAACCATAATTTGGTCACCGTGTGCCTGCGTCTGCCCAGGAGAGGTTATCGCCAGGGATCAGAGCTGAATGGTAATGAGGACGCATGGGCACGAGCGATAAAGCCAGCGCCATGTATGTATGAGAAAGAGAGACTGTTTTGTTGTCTTTGTGGGTGCATGTGCGCTGCAGAGGTACAGTACACTGGGGGTTGTGTGTGTGTGTGTGTGTGTGAGTGTGTGTGTGTTTGGAATTTAAATGATGACACCACCTACTGCAGAGTACACTATTGTTCACAAGCACAATACGTTCTCTTCACGTCTTTCCTTTTCCTCCCCCTCTTCGGGTGTATTTATGTATTTTGCTTTAATCCCATTATGGGGACAAAAATCTGTTCACATTATCACATTAAGGATTATTAGCTCTGATCTGAGAGCACAAAAAAAACCCCATGACATTCTTTTGGTTTAATCAACATAGCTTTACACAACTACACGTAATGTATGTGAAATAGCTCATGGTGATTAAAACACAGAGCTGGATCTCCTGCTATTTTCCTCTGATTAATTTGAAATGCTGTTATTCATGTGACTGGGAGCATCAGCCAGCTGTTTTCAGTGAAGAGGCGCTGATAAACGGACTGCACACAAGCTGCCTGGCTCCAAAAGCTACAGTAAATAGTGTGGTTACAACTAGCTGCGGAACACAGGGAAGCATTTAGCAGCTAAAAAGCCTTATATTTCTCTCAAGACTAAAGCATACCCTATTAAGCTGACATTCACCAACTGAAGAGAAGCATATTCTTTGTAAATAATTTATATTTGTGTAAATATGTAACTGCTCGCTATCAAGCTTAAAAGGTGTTAAAGAAAAAGTGGACACTTTTATTATTTTTTTGTGCATTCCAGTATGCACATTGAAATTTCCACAATGTTTAAGTGAAAACACTGAAAATAAGTGTTTTTATAGGTTTATGAACAGATGCATAGTTTGTTTTACTTATCCTTGAGAAAGTCCAATGAGTTCTCCATGGTGTACAAAAGTGCTTGTAAAACTTTCAATTTTCTGTAAAGACACGGGCATCATTAATTGGAAATAGACACATTTTCTATGTTTAATTAAAATTTTAGAGTTTGCCAAACTAAGTAAACAAAGAACAAGTGCTGCAGGTAACCAAGAGCCCAGTGATCAATAAGACAGAGATTGTGTGCAGACACTGAAGAACCTGCTTGAAGGACAACTGTCTCAGCAGCAGACATCAGTCAGGGCTTTATGGTAGCATGCCCATACATAAGTCTCTTTTGACTTCAAGGCACGACAATGACGGCCTGCTTGGCTGATTAAAGAACTCTGAGATCACGAGAAAAAACATTCTCTTGTCTGGGAAGATGAAAAACTTTGCTCTGGAGGTACTTCTGAGCGGCAGGAACAGGGAGACTGGTCAAAAAGAATGAACGTTGAATGCAGATAAATACAGCGAGAAGACCGGCTGCAGATCTCATTAACCCGAGCCTGGGTCAGCAGTTTACCTTTCAGCGTGATTTCACTGAAGCATAAAACCACGACTGTGCTGGAGTAGCTTCAGGACGCGTTTCTGACAGCTCTCAGCATCAGATGGCACCTCACAGATGACTCTAATGCAATCTAACGAATCTGGAGAAGATAAACTCCGCAAATCAAGGTGTGCAAGCTTATACAGACTTACATACAGACTTACATACGAGGACTCATGGCCGTATTACTGTTTTCTTGCTGAATTCACTGCAATTCAGATTTAAGGGTGAAGTTAGACTTAATATTTATTCAAGGTTAGGGTGATGAGTTTTGGTGTTAGTGGCTGTGATTTGGATAAGTCAGACTCCAGGGAATGATTATGAGCCAGTAAAAATGCCGCATGTGTCAAAACAACATTGCGTCAATTGAAGAATTGAAGCCTTTGCAACGCACGCCACAAATTTTGCCTTCTTGGAGACAAATCTGTTACTACAGCTGTGCTTACAGAGGCACAGTTTGGGCTAATGCTCGCAGGCCTCCTTAATACAGCCATATGTTATATTATATTGAGAAACCAGAAAATAATCAAGAACACCTTATCATGAGGACTTTAATAACAAAGCCTTAACAAATGCTGTGGGGGCAATGCGTTAGTGCCTGGAATTGACTGTGCTGAGTGTTGACTGTGTGAGTCTATAACATCAGTGGCTCGAGGCTGGGGAGAGTGGGGGGAGGGTGCGTTGCTTCCACACACATATACAGGGAAAAGTCAGGAAAGAAACATGCACACAACACATCGATTTGCTTGTGCAGCTGCTGTTTGTTATGGATCGATACGACACAATGACCAAAACCTTTTTTTTTTTTTTTTTTTTTTTGCAGTCATCAAGTGAAAGATGTCTTATAAGCTTAAATTACCTCCTGTTAAACAGAACATTGATGCTTTTTTTTCTGCCGGCTGGGATGTTAGATGTGTTCTCAGCTGAGTCTACTTAGTCGAAATTATTTCTCCTTCACATTTTTGTGTTGCAAACCCGTAATCTTTCACGCACACGCCATTCTCTCGCTCTCTGTTTTCTGCTCTTTCTTCTCATTCTGCCCTAAAAACATGCATACAAATAGCAAATACATGACCTAAATTTGATCAGGTGTCCTCTCCGGCTTCAACTGTGTGGCCCTGAAATCAGTTCTTACCATCCATCACGCTTTATAGCACATCACACGTTACAACAGTCTGGGAGCACCGAAGAGAAGGAGGGAAATTCTCAAACAGCTACGGAGGGAGGGAGAGGATTAAAAAGAGCAAAACAGCAAGGGAATGTGTGTGTGTGTGTGTGTGTGTGGGGGGGGGGGGGAAGGAA
>JAVDPK010001293.1:311092-324572 GCA_034780415.1 Cichlasoma orientale | reverse complement strand
CCCCCACTCGGAGGAGGAATGGTTCTCGTCAGCATGGAAAACAGGAATAAACTCATTTAGCACAGATCCGCTGAGCTCTCGTGTTTATGTCTTACAGGCCTTTAATGTCACTTTAATGCTGCTCTGCTGGCTTTTCTCTCATTTCTGCATACAAACAGATGCTGACGCTAAAGTGGCAGTTAATGTTGCTTAGTTACAAAGATGTTGAGGTTGTTGCTGATTTTTAAAGACATGTTTCAGTTTAATGTTTTAAAGATGAGGCTCAAGATAAAGAAAATTGGGGGGGGGGCACTGATTGACTGGAGAAACTCAGCGTGTTTCCTTGTTTGACACCTTTTTATGAGATGGTTGTTGTTAGGAAGTATTTCATTAGCAGTTTATCGTTAAGAGGCTGCTTCACTCAGCATGTCTTCCTGTATCTGTGCTGCTGCTCTGCTGCATGTGCTGCAGACAGTCAAGCATTATATACAGTGCAGTCAGAGCGCCCTCTGCTGGACAGGCTGCGTAATGACAGCACTTCTAAACTATTGTGCAGATCTTTCCTGAACCTCTCTAGCCGTGTTTAAGCCTGCTTATTTTAATTTTTGGTCTTTAGGGAGTCCATTTAAGGTCCCGGTTAAGGATGTGGTGGACTCCAGTAAAGTCAAGGTTTCTGGTCCTGGAGTGGCATCGGGAGTCAGGGCCAATATCCCACAATCCTTCACAGTGGACTGCAGAAAGGCCGGAGTGGCCCCCCTGGCGGTGGCGGTCACCGCGCCCAAAGGTGTCGCAGAGCCTGCGGAGGTGACTGACAACGGAGACGGGACTCACACGGTGTCCTACACGCCATCTGTGCAGGGGCCGTACTCGGTGGCTGTGAAGTATGCCGAGGAGGACGTCCCACACAGGTACACGGCTGCAAACCTAAACTTTTCCTTCAGTTGGTCTAAATCGGACTGCTGAAACCTCCAACGCAACTTTTAGTTTAAGGTGATATGAACAGATGCAGCGGCTGATCCTGCAGACTAAATAAACCATTGTTTTAGAATATACTTCATAGTTAGTATTATAAAAGCCTCAGTATGAAACATTAAGTTTCTAAATGATGCAAAGCAAGAATCGAGTCCAGCACAGCAGCGTGAACATGTGTCTGCTTCCTTTAAAACAAAGCGTCGCTCTCATTGTCTGACTCATGGATGGATTTGTGCCTTTGATATGTGACGGCTGCACAGATTCATACTGCAGCACCCTGAAGATCACAATCTGTTCTCACCGTCTCTGATCTCTCAGTCCCTTCAAGTTTCGGGTTCTGCCCACTCACGATGCCAGCAAAGTCCGAGCCAGCGGTCCCGGGCTGACCAGCGGCGTTCCCGCCAGCTTCCCTGTTGAGTTTAACATCGATGCTAAAGATGCCGGCCAGGGCCAACTGAGCGTGCTCATCACGGTTAGTACCGCACACTCGTAAATACACTCACTAAAGCAGACATCACACTTTAACTGTTCTTCACTTCCTCTTCAGGACCAGGACGGTAAACCTAAGCAGCCCAGTATCCATGACAACGGTGACGGTACATACCAGGTGTCGTACGTCCCCGACCGCGCTGGCCGGTACACCATCGTTATCAAATACGGTGGCGACGACATCCCAGCATCGCCGTACAGAGTCCGCGCCACAGCAACTGGAGACGCCAGCAAGTGCACCGTCAGCGGTATGTGAGCGTCTGACAGCTCGTTTGTTTCTGCAGCACATTTATTCACATATTATAATGTATGCTCCTCCCAGGTCCTGGTGTGGGTCCCACTGTGGCCATCGGCGAGGAGCTGGGGCTGGTAGTGAATGCAAAGGGTGCTGGGAAAGGGAAGGTGAGCTGCGTGGTGGTTCAGCCCGATGGCAGCGAGGTGGAGGCCGAGGTGCTGGAGAACGAAGACGGCACCTTTGACATCTTCTACACGGCGCCGGCTCCCGGGAACTACGTCATCTACGTCCGCTTCGGAGGGGAGAACATCCCACGCAGTCCCTTCAAAGTCATGGTGAGGAGGGGGGGGGAGTGCTTTGCTTTCAGACTAACACTGATTTAACCGTCCCAGACGGTTTCATGTAGACGGTGCTGAACAGAATCTGAAACGCGTGGAGGATTCCCCCGTCAGCCTGAGGGATACTGAAGGGCTTCGATGCTGAACAGAAAATCTGTTCTCTGCAGTTTTAGATCATTTTTTTTCAGGGTGTTTTTCTTCCATGTTGCTGCTCATCAGAATGTGAGACAGACGGTTCCACAAACCAGCACTGCTCTGCAGTGTTTTCATGTAGGCTGAGTGAATAAGCAGCATATTACCAATGCATAACCACAGTCTGTATCAGTGTGCACTTTAACCTGCAAGGGAATGCACCGCTAATGTTAGCTGCAATTAATAAACACGTGTGTGTGTGTGTGTGTGTGTGTGAGGTCTGTCTGCAGTGATGTTACAGTGGAATTCGTTTCATTTTAACTGATGTGTCTCAGATTTGGCAAAAGCAGCCGTCTTCAGGCTGCTGCATCAGGTGGCAAAGCAGATTTCTTAAACACTAATGCACAATAGTGCATCGAATGTGGAGGCGGAGTTTGAAGTGGATTAAAATGAAAGAAGTAGCCAAATGCATGAGTTTTATGACTCTGCTTATTTCCAGCTCCATATTCTTGCACTCTGAGTATTTTGGCGGGACTGGGATTGAATCCTGACTCGTCTCATTCCGGGCCTTAGTGCAGCCCTTCAGTCTGTCTGTCTGAAACAAGCTGCTATAGAGACGCTTGCAGGAATAATCAGAAATGATGCACTCAGTACACACAACCATAACACAGGTGGAAGCTGATGTTGTGTCTCAAGATTCCTAAAGAGTTGATTGGAGCTTGGTAAGCTGGTGGAAGTATGAGGATTGGATGTCATATAATTTGCTAATGAGGTCAGAACATGTATGATGGTTCGGCTGACATCACTCACAGGTGTTTATTTACATGGATGACTGACTGTGTGTGACGTGTTGATCCTTACTGTCGTGTCACCAGGCTACTGATGAGATACCCATGGTGAAAGAGCAGCCTACATCTCTACAGCAACAGGCCGCTCCCCCTGGAGTTGGCTTCAAGCCATGGGTACCCCATTACACTCACACACACCCACAAACACACACACACACCCCGCTCCTCTGTTGCAGGTGAATGGCTGCTGGTTGAACTCTTAACATCTCTTGCTCCCTTCCTCGGTGTACTCGAACACTTTCCCTCCTCCGCCATCGCTTCACTTTTTTGTCTCAGCCAATGGGATCGCAGCAAACTTTTAACATCATCATGAACCGGCCATCAGCTGTGTGCAGTGCAAAAGCGGTTTCTGTGATTAAGGGTGGGGTTTTTTGTTTTGGGAGGGGTTGTGGTGGTAATCTTTCCTCCTTTCTTGGTGCACTCTTCATTACTGCGGCTACATCAGTCACCCCATCATCATCATCGGCATCCACCTCTTCCTCATCCTTTCTTCATTGCACAGCTCTTTTCAGGATGCCCTTGTGTGGGCGGGGCTTGGATGCAGCATGTTTGTGGTTCGGGACACTGAGACCCCCCCCCCCCCCCAAACTGACACGCCAAAGTCAGTCTCTGTCTGTGTCTTCTCCAGGTGACGTCAGAAAGCTACGAGCCAGATGGTACCAGCGTGAACGGCAGCGGCTTCAGGCCCTTCGACATGGTGATTCCTTTCTCCTTCAGGAAGGGAGAAATCACTGGTGAGGAAAGGATGATCCGGGGGGGGGGGCATAGGTGACAAAAGCACAAGCCTTTGTAGAAAGACGGGTTTTAAGTTGGTCAGTTCTCATGTACTTTAACAGGAGATAAATTTAGCAGAGGCTAACGGGCACATTCTGAGTCCTAAAAACTGACTGAAGCAGATCTTTGACTCTGAGCTCGGCCAGCCGCCGCAGTATCTTTAAGATGTGAGTCACCAGTAAAATGAAGTGTGGCGTAGACGTGCACGGGTTAATATAAATAATCGGTCCAATTAGAAATGACGGTCTGTGCAAACTGGGAACTCCTCCCGTTACAGAAATAACAGAGAAATTCTCTTACAGGTGAGGTGTTGATGCCTTCAGGTAAATCCGCTCAGCCGCTCATCACAGACAACCTGGATGGGACGGTCACGGTGCAGTACTCGCCTACTGAGGCCGGGCTGCATGAGATGCACATCAAGTACAACGGCACACACATCCCAGGTAAACACACGTGCACGCACACTGACTGTAGCACCATGATCAGAATCAGCCTGCTGCTCTCATTGGCCTCGGGTTGTCAGGATAAAGCGTGGGGGCGGGGCCTCTAGTTCTCTGGTTTGAGTTTCCAGGTGTTGGCCGTCTTGGAGCATTACTGAGGTCAGACGTTGGTGTCTGAGGGTCTGAGTAGCTCTGATGTGGCGGCGCGCTCATGAGCTCACTGTATGTTTCTGAGAGCTTGTATTAAAGTGTTCATGTTAACTGTGCGTTGCAGAGTCTCCTCTTCAGTTCTATGTGAACCACGCCAGCAGCCCCAATGTCACGGCCTACGGTCCTGGTCTGAGCTACGGCGTCGCCAAGAAGTTGGCCACCTTCACGGTCTTCACAGAGGACGCCTCTGAAGGTGCGGCTAAAGGGAGCGGCTGGATGAATCACTGGGTCGCCAGCTGTACACAAGCGTATCACAATGTTGTGTAGAAGGTTTTTGAAAGATTCAGCAAATCTTCTCATTGAAGAAGCTGGAACAAAGAAATGTTTGTTAGCCGGAGCAGCATCTCCGAGAGCACTGACTGAACTGCAGTATCAGCACCAAGGGCTTTTATTTGACTTTTCTCACATCCTGTGTCGTCGCTCCGTGCAGGAGGGCTGGACCTGGCCATCGAGGGTCCGTCCAAAGCCGAGATCAGCTGTGTGGACAATAAAGACGGGACGTGCACCGTCAGCTACCTGCCCACGCTGCCCGGAGACTACAACATCCTGGTCAAATACAACGATGAGCACATCGCCGGCAGCCCGTTCACCGCCAGGATCACCGGTGAGAGCGCACACTCGCAAACACACACTGTCAGACTGCGCGCACACACAACTGTAAAACTGACTCAATTACCCAGCACTGTGTTTCATTGGGCACTTAAAGCATTTAAATGTATTTTAATAACTGATGGTTTTGGTGCTGATTCAGACATGAGAAATCTGCCTTTCCCCTCTGAAACAGGATGTTATCAAACTCTGCAGGTTTAAAAATAGAAAACATGAAGATCTGACTAATACAATAAAGAGCTTAAGTCAAATCTACAGATGCAGTTATTTCTGTATCAGTCCTGCAGAGCTGAAACAAAGGTTAGTCTGCAGTGTCGAGGGCGGTCCATTTATCCACACATTTCTGCATCAGCTGATGGAGGAATCCAAACTGGCTTCAGTCAGCGGCAGTTTTACTCTGAAACTGACGGTCACGGCAGAATTCAGCTTCTCAGTGGTGTCTCACCTCCGTTCGTCTTTCAGAGGACAACCAGCGGCGCTCTCAGGTCAAACTGGGCTCAGCTGCAGATTTCTCTCTGGACATTAATGAGACGGACCTCAGCCTGCTGACCGCCAGCATCAGGTCGCCCTCCGGACGCGACGAGCCCTGCCTGCTGAAGAGGATGGCCAACAACCACATCGGTAATACACAGACACGTTTCAGAGGAATAGAAGTGCAGCGTTTACCTTAATCGCTCCTCCCACCTTTCTCCTCCATGCAGGTATCTCCTTCATCCCCCGGGAGGTGGGCGAGCACCAGGTCAGCATCCTGAAGAACGGTCGTCATGTTGCCAACAGTCCCATCACCATCATGGTCGTCCAGTCTGAGATCGGCGACGCCAGTCGAGTCAAAGCTCATGGCGACGGCCTCGTCCAGGGAACCACCTTCAACAACGCCAGCTTCATCGTCGACACGCAGGAGGCGGGTCAGTGCCAGCCCGCTGTTAACGATGTGCTTACGTTCTAATATAGGCTCATAATTGGTTTAGCAGATACAATGTAACGTCTGCATGTTTGCAGGCTACGGCGGTCTGGCTCTGTCCATCGAAGGTCCCAGTAAGGTGGACATCCAGACGGAGGACATGGAGGACGGGACCTGCAGAGTCACCTACTGTCCTACTGAACCCGGAAACTACATCGTCTCCATCCGCTTCGCTGAGGAACACGTCCCAGGTAACGAGGAGGGGGTCGCTGACGTCTTTAGTCACAGACGTGTCTGACAGCTCCTCATCGAGCGATTCCAGCTCTGCTGAAGCCACGATGAAGCCTGCAACTTAGTGTGTGTGTGTGTGTGTGTCTCTCAACAGGAAGTCCCTTCACAGTGCGGGTGACAGGTGAGGGTCGCATTCGGGAGAGCATCACCAGACGGCAGAAGGCAGCGTCGGTCGCCAGCATCGGGAGTGTGTGTGACCTCAGCCTAAAGATACCAGGTACACACACACACACACACACACACACACACACACACACACACACGAGGGCTCGTCTGATTGGGCATGATCCTCATGCAGACCGTGTCCACTTAAATCAGGAAGTTATTGCACAGATGATGTTTGCACATTAAAATGTGGAGGCTTCCTTTAATCCTGGAGCTGCTGAAGAAAATTAAGACGAGGAAAAAACTGAAGTCGAGATCAGCGAAGGGAACAAAGAGCAACAGGAGGCGTTAAGAGGAACGTGTAAATGGAGCAGATTAATTTAAGGGGCTCCTCAGAGCTGCTCTTCCATCTGAAACTTCAGCTTTTCCTGTTTTCCTACTGCTGCTCTGTGCCGACTGTGCTGTCGTTGACATTTAACTTCTTTCCTTGTTCTTCTATCGTTCCCTTTTTTTTCACCCATCTTCCCTCATTTCCTCTTTTTGTTTTTCTCATCTTTTCTCTCCTTTCTCCATCATGTCTTCTTCTCCTCAGCTTCTCCTTATTTCCTCCTCTTCGGCCTTGTTCCCTTCTCATACCCCTCAATCCTTCACCCCCCTCGTATTCTCTCCTGCTCCTCTTCATCATCTCTTTCCTCCAGTGAGCTGGTTCCTACTCGTCCTGTCTCGGCAGCTCCTTTCTCACACCGCCTCCCGCTCCTACTGCTCCCTCTGGTGGTCTGGAAGATCCAGCGTTCCCGTGGCTCGTTCCTCTGCTGCTTCCCAGGATCAGAGCCGGTCTCCTGGGCGAGTCCGGCTAATCTCGGGCCTCTCCGGCCTGGTGCTGGCGGGGCGAGCCAGAGCAGCGAGGGGTGTTTGGGTTGTTGATGCCCCCTGTTTGGGACACAGTGCAAGGGTGGAGGGTGCGTTCTAGTTCTGGTGGCTTAAGCATGAAAGAGATTCATCTTTTATCAGCTTTAGTGTTTCTGGGACAGAGGAACCGATCTCCTGTCTCACAAATGCTGGACGGCGCCGCTCATTCAGCTGAGATCACGTCATGCTTTGATTGCTTTAATCAAAAGAAGCTTGATGAAGTTGGTGGTGAATCAAATCTAACTGAATGCCTTCTGCCTCTCTGCTCAGCCATCGACATGCAGGACGTCACCGCTGAGGTCACCTCCCCCTCTGGAGCCCGTCAGCCCGCCGAGCTCGTGGCCACGGGTAACGATACCTACTGTGTGCGCTTCGTGCCCACGGAGATGGGCGTGCACAGCGTGAGCGTGAAGTACAGGGGCGTGCACGTGCCGGGCAGCCCCTTCCAGTTCACCGTGGGGCCGCTGGGAGAGGGTGGGGCTGCCAAGGTGACAGCAGGAGGTCCAGGATTGGAGGGAGCGCTGGCAGGAGAACCAGGTATGTACAAAACGAGTCCAATTTTTCCTGTCAGAAAAGGAAAAATGCACGTGTGAGCCGCCGGGCTTCATCGCTGCAGGGAACATTAAACACGTGATTCCGCCTCAGTGTGGACGTGATGTTGTGCCAGTGTAGCTAAAATCTCAACAATGAGGAGCCATTTTTGTGTTGCTGTCGCTGGCTCAGCATCACCTGTCAGATGATGCATATCTCAGTCAGGACCTGATGGTGCGCTCATTAAAGGGGGAGGGGCATCTGTCATTTGAATCATCTTCAGAGCAAGAAGCAAAATATCCATAGAGACGAAAACTGTTTGGACCCGGCCGTAAATATGCTTGATGCTGTAAAGCTGCCGTTTTTAACATGCGACTCTATCAGGAGTGGCTCTGGCTCCGAGCCTGCCTCAAGTGGCCATTAGAGGACCTGCAGTTTTTCCACCACAGCTGCAGTGCCAAAGCAGGTGGACTGATGGGAAAGAGAAGCATCTGTGCCTCACATGTTTTCGCTCCTTTCACCAGCTGAGTTCACCATCTGGACGAGGGAGGCGGGAGCCGGCGGTCTGTCGGTGGCCGTGGAGGGACCCAGCAGGGCGGAGATCTCCTTCGATGACCGCAAAGACGGATCCTGCGGCATCTCTTACATCGCTCAGGAGCCCGGTAGATTACTCGCGCTCGGTTTACCTGTCGATGCGTTTTTGCTGATGCGTTGCTGAGTTATTTCTTCCCGCCTCCTCTCCAGGTGATTACGAGGTTTCGGTGAAGTTCAACGACCAGCACATACCCGACAGCCCCTACCTGGTTCCTGTCGTGGCTCCGGTGAACGACGCCCGTCGCCTCTCTGTTGCCGGTCTTCAGGTGAGGCATGAGGAGACACCTCCACACCCAGCCTGCCCTGCTTTGCTAAAGGGCTGTGAGGCACAGCTGCATAAAGATGTGACTTCATTAGCAAAGTTCGACTGGTTTGGGCTGTTAGTTGATCTTTTTAAATCACTTTGGTTTATTAATCAGCTGTAAATATTGGCTCCACTTATGGCTCTAAAGCCAGCAGTTAGTTCAATGCATCGCTGAGCTGGAGCAGTTGGTTACATGTTCATCACTTTGTCCGAGGCTGAAGGGGAACCTGATTCCAAGCTTCATGTTGAATATCTCCAACAGCCCCACTGAGTCGGTCCTCAGACACTCAGCTTACACTGATCTTTATGCAGCTGGCCTCATGGAAATGACCACAGCCAGGCAAAGTTTACACGAGGACTAGAAAACAGGCACCGAAGTCAAAAATCGACACTTTTCATGCTCGTTTGGACCGATACACTCGGTGTCTCTGAATCTTCATCGAGGATGAAAGCGAAGATTCGGTTTGTAAGTTAGTTCAGAGTTATTACAGTTCTGTTAAATGTGTTTATTATAACACAGGTGTGAATCTGTCAGGTGCAAAATAGAAGTTGAGACTGTTGAATTTGAAGCATTTGATTGGCAGTCGTCCAGCAAAGCTTCAAAGCTGAAATAATTTTCTTATTACGTTGAGTTCTATAAACGTACCTTAGGAACCACCCAGGAGTTTCCTGTAAGCTCAGTACTGCACCTGTGGGTACCTGTGGACAGGAAGTCGCCCCGACAGGTTTGCCTGGCTCTGGTCAGCCCTCGTTTTGTCTGGTGTGGAGTTGTTGGTGTTTCTCTTGTGCTTCATTTAAAGGCTTTTAACAGCACCATCACCGGCTTCACCAGCTCCCGGGTGTCCCGGCTGCAGCAGACAGACTTCCTTACAGACTGTAAATCTCTGCTGTCATGTTCTTACGGTGCAGATAAAGATTTGTAGTTATGAGTATAATACATCATCATACATCAGCGAGATGAAGGGCTTTAAGCAAAAATCGATCGACTGTCACATCAATACAAAAACAGTTTGGTACCTACACGAGCTATTTCAGACTATTAAACTACAGCAGCGCATATTTAAATAATACTGTAGATCTGTGTCGCTATCTGTAGAAATTTTGTCAGCCAATTTTATTATTTATTTATTTATTTATTAAAAGTTTGAGACCTTTTAAATGACCAAAATTTTAAAAATAATGAACAAAGAAAAACTGTCAGTGCTTTTCCATCTCATCTGCTCCTTTACTGACAGATACCAGTGACAATAATATTCCTGATTTTAAACTCTGCAGCTTCTTTGTGTCTCTGCTCAAGTCAGAAAAACCAAATCACTGGGTTCATTTGTACGGTGTTATTGCACAGTTTGTCCACCAGAGGGCGCCAACAGGTTAATCGTTCAGTAAAAGTCCAGTTCGGCGCATGCTGTATCTGGATAATTCTTTAAGAATGAGATTTAATGGATCTGTTAAAGGATTTCGATTTTTAAAAAACTGCAAATATTGCGCTCTTTAACCTCGTGTTGAGTACTTCCTGTGAGACGGTACGAACACCGAGATGAATGTACGGTCTGTGTGACTAACCTGAGTCTGTCTGTGTGGAGCTGCACCAGGTGGAGCTCAGGTAAGAGGAGAGCACGGGAAGCATGAAACGAAGATATTTTTGTCTCTGATCTAAAAATGAGTTTTTCCTCTGCTGTTAAACTGTCCGACCTGCACACTGACAGGAGTCCGGGCTGAAGGTCAATCACCCAGCATCCTTTGCAGTGCGTCTAAATGGAGCCAAAGGCAAGATGGATGCCAAAGTCCACAGCCCCTCTGGAGCTCTGGATAAGTGTGTCGTCACAGAGCTGGAAAAAGGTCTGTGTGTGGTTTTGAGTTCGGTTTTCCAGATAAATGGAAACTTAAAACAAATCAAAGCCGCATCCTGAGAGATCTGTGCCGCTAACAAAGCGTCTGTGCTGTCTTCTAGACAAGTACGCTATCCGGTTCATCCCCAGGGAGAACGGAGTCCACACCATCGACGTCAAGTTCAACGGCTCTCACATCCCGGGAAGTCCTTTCCAGGTCCGAGTGGGAGAACCAGGACAGACCGGAGAACCTGGTCTGGTTTCAGCATACGGAGCAGGACTGGAGAGAGGCACAACAGGTGAGTTCCTGTCTGACCCGCTTCAGCCTTTAAGGTTTCACTCTGTGACAGGTGTCAGCAGAAAGCTGAGCGCGCTCAGTGTGATGCAGCCGTGCTCAGTCCATCCCTGTACAGTAAACGTTCAGCAGCTCTAAGCTGTGAAACACTTCAAATCTCACAGGTACCCAGTCAGAGTTCATCATTAACAACACTAAGGCGGGCCCCGGGTCCTTGGCCGTGACCATCGAGGGGCCGTCCAAGGTGAAGATGGACTGCCAGGAGGTTCCTGAAGGCTACAAGGTGCAGTACACTCCCATGGCACCTGGAAACTACCTGATCAGCATCAAATACGGAGGCCCGAACCACATCACCGGGAGTCCCTTCAAGGCCAAAGTCACAGGTAAAATGCTGCCCGTCCCTCTGTCGTACCACTTTAACCCTAATAAGGAGTTTCAGCCGGTGGAGGAGAGCCCAGATTAGAAATACAAGGACGGTCCGGCAGTCCTGGATCCAGAAGGGTGTCAGGATCTGATGTGAAATAACTTTGTCCTGGATCCAGATCTGCATCATTAAGTTCATCTGAGCCCAAAGAAATAAATAAATTCCTGCCAACAGTCTGCACCGATCAGAACCTCTGGCAGAGGGACAGTAATCAGTGAATTACCGTTAAATTCTGCTGAAAGCTCAGTTTGTCGGTTTCCTTCTGCCTGCAGTAAGTCTCCTGCTTTCTGCCTCTCAGGTCCTCGCCTCGTAAATGTGACGAACGCCAGCGAGACGTCCACCCTGACGCTGGATCCGGCGATTCGGGCATCCAGCAGCGGCTTCACGCAGAGCGCCATGCCCAGGCCGGGCGACTCCGACGCCAGCAAGGTGCTGAGCCGAGGACCCGGCCTGAGCAAGGCCTTCGTGGGCCAGAGGAGCAGCTTCACCCTGGACTGCAGCAAAGCAGGTAAGGAGCTCAAATAAACCCAGCAGGGGAGAAACAGCTGATCAGGCATTTAATCATGGATGGCGGTATCGACCCATAAAGCTGAGGTGAAAGAGGCTCTGCAGTGCTTTACCATTATGCAGCCTGTATAATAATCAGCTGGAAGGCTACAGGCTGAGCTGCTTCCTTCCACAGTACAGGCTAAAGTAAATGCCTGACTCATCAAAGGCAGTAAGAACATCAAAGAGTTTCAGTAATTCAGAGGTCAGACCTCCCGAAGATGAAAAGTAACAGATTGAAGAATGAATTTGTACAGATGAAATTTGTTGACAGCTGCTGCTTTTTAATTCCTGTGGTTTGGCCTAGTGCGGTAACCATGGCCACAAGCATGACTTTATTTGCATAAATTAGCTTGCAGGTGCATAAATGATGTAGCTGCTCTCTTTCTAGATGCATCCAAAGGCGCATCATAGATCTAAGTTTGGACAGTCAGTGTCATCCATAAAGGCGTCACCGGAGATCAGATTTTCCACAGTAAAGGTCAAAGGTTGGCTCAAAGAAAGAGGGGAAAGTTGGTACATTCATTGTAGTCTTGTATCTATAGTGTGGATTTGAATTCTGTAAAAGCCCGACTAAGGACACAGGTTGGACCTGAGTAATGATCTAAACTCTTTGTGCATCAGTTAAACTGCATCGCCCCTGTCAGGTAAAACGTAATTTGAGTTTTCCACCTTAAAAACTCCGTTCTGCCCCTCCAGGTAAGAACATGCTTCTGGTGGGCGTGCACGGCCCGCAGGTGCCCTGCGAGGAGGTGCTGGTCAAACACGTGGGGAACCTGCAGTACAACGTCAGCTACGTGCTGAAGGAACGGGGCGACTACATCCTGGTGGTCAAGTGGGGCGAGGACCACATCCCGGGCTCCCCCTTCCAGGTCACCGTCCCCTGAGGAGCCGAGAAGGCCTCGTCACTCCTCCTCCTCCCTCTTGCATCCCTGTTGGAGTTAAAAGTGGACACATTAGCTTTCTGCGCTAACGTCTTCAGTTCAAACCAGATGATTTTGAGCAACTTCTGCCTGAAACGACTCGTTCACGTTTTGAAATGTTTCTCAAACTTCCCTCGATAAAGAAAAATGTCAGAATTTTAAATGATACTTTGACCTCTGAGATGCTCTTCCTGCAGTGAACCAGGGAAGCAGAATGATCTAATCGAGCTTAAAGATGGAGCTGTATATTAAACATTGAGCTGAGGGGTAAAGACACCTATAATCTGATTCATGGAAGCTTCAGTTGGCTCGTTTTGGAGCTTTTATACTGGATTGGTGAGTTAGTTAGTTTTACATGAGCAGTTTGTGCACCTACACATCAGAAACGAGCAGATCCAGAGCTTTAAAGTCCATGTTTCAAATGAATAACTGCAATTTCACCAAATTCAAAGCAGGTGTGGAGCTCCGGGAGGTTTACCTGGCAACCAGCCAGTTGAACCCTGTGATTGGAAAGTGGTTTAAACATCTCAAAAAAGGAAAACTGGAGGTTTTTGTCAGTATAATTCATGAATCCACTGCAAGAGGAGCTGTGGAGCCGAACCCGAACTACTGATTCTCTCTTTGAATTTTGGCTCCCGTGTGTGCTAAAAGTTGCCATAAAGAATCAGTGCGTGCTTAAGATGCCTTCACACTGTTTCCTGTTAGACTCCCTCTGTCCTAGAGTTTAGATCTCCTCCTCGTCCTCGGGTGTAGATCTCCTCCTCGTCCTCGGGTGTAGATCTCCTCCTCGTCCTCGGGTGTA
>JAVDPK010001293.1:292950-310992 GCA_034780415.1 Cichlasoma orientale | reverse complement strand
GTGTGTTGGATCAGGGACACATCTAAAACCTGCAGGACACCGGCCCTCGAGGCCTGGAGTTGGGGACCCCTGAGCTAGAACATTAAACATCAGTGATCATCACACAGCTCTGCTGCTCCTGCACTCACAGGGATGCAGCAGTGATGTCACTGGACAGAACACAGGTAATGTCTGCAGGTCTGCTCTCACAATTTTGTCACATTTGTCAATTTTTTTTATTGTCTCACATTTCTCTGCATTTAACCCACACATGCAGTACATGGCGCACACACAGGACAGACATCCTCTCGGTCATAAACGCTCTTCTTCTCCCTTGGTGTGGATGTTTATTGAGAATAGGACGTCTACATGACGTTTTGCATTATAATACCTGTTCTGATAAATATCAGCCATATTACAATAAAGAAACCAAACCAATAGAAGCTAAACTGAAATGAAGCACCTGAAAATAACCACGTGTTGGATAACATGAAAAACTGATAATGAATTATGTTAGTAAATATAGATTATTTTACAACAGGAACACTTTTCAGCAACACTTTCCAACCGCTTCTCTGAGGTTAAAGGTTACAAAGAACCATCCACATAAATGCCAAATCAGCTTTTACACACGAACACATCTTATGCACATTAATAACACATTAACACATTAATAACACATTAATAACACATTAACACAATAACACATTAATAATGAATAATATGAGACTATCTTCTCTGTACAACCACCAAAGTTTGGCTCACTGGACTGAAGCTCAGCAGCAGTTCAGACTCATATTTACCTGCTGTCAGTCAGCGTCGGCCCTTTGGACCAATTTTTTATTTTAATATTTTCCTGTTGTGATGTGGCAGCGCAGAACAAGACCAGTCATCTCGATTCAGTCTGTGTGCGCATCCTAAACCTTTGTAACATCAAGGACTTTACGTATGATCATAAAACTATAAAGTGAGTTTAAACCACATTCATCCTCCAAAACAAAATGATGTACATGATGTACAAACTGCCCAATGCTTGAGGCATCTTTCTGTAAGAGGTAATCATCAGGATATGAATGATTAACAGGAAGTTGATTATCCGTGTTGGATAGTTTTATATTAACAGGAGAAATGTGTAAATTCAGATCATAGAATGAATAAAAGTGGATTTTGTCAGGAGTGATGAGTTTAAAGGCGGCTGTTTGGGAACAATGTTAACATGTCCAATAAGAATCGCTTCATTGTGTGTCTCTAACTACTCAACATGCACTTTGTGTTCTTGTCTCCACCACGTGTACCTGTTCCTTTCATGGACGCTGATCACCGCCCTACTTCACTGATGCAGGTAACACCTTCAGTGGAACTTTACTCAGATTACTAATGTACGGAAACAGCTTCTCAGTGAAAGTGTGTGTGAAGGTGTGTATGTGTGTGTTGGTGTCAGGATCAGAGAATGACACCTTCCCTCTGTTCCAGTCCAGCTGAACTCTGACCTTCTTCACTTTCTTTATGAAGAGCGTGATGGAAAAGTCCGGCAGCGAGCGCACTGAGTATTCACCTTTATAGAACCCGACCCTCCACAATCCGGACTGCGTCTCTCCCTTCCTTTGGACAGATGCTGCTAACACACCAACCTTCCAGTCTGTGCTGTCTCCAACCTCAACGTCCCAGCTGCGAGTCCCTGACTTAAAGCCCTCGGAGCCCACGGCAATCGGAAAGTAGTCGAACCTCTCCGGATTGTCGGGAAGCTGCTGTTTCTCACCAACACTCACACTGGTCAGGTCTTCAGAGAGGATGAGGTGTGGATGAGCAGTGTTTGGATCCAGGATCACAGGACTGTAGGAGACCATCCCCTTCATCCTGTTCCAGATGTTGTAGGTCAGGTTGCCCAGGTGTTTGGCCACGTCTATCAGAGCTCCTGAGACCAGCTGTGGATCATCTGGCAGGGGGTGCTGCTGGACTCTGCTCACTGCAGCCTGGTAGTTCTTCAGGAAGGAGACGTCTTCAGCTCTCAGCTCCTCCTCTGCAGCTCTGATGGTGGCAGAAAGAGCTGCCATCTCTCTGCTCAGAGCTGCAATCTTCTCCTTCATCTTCTGACTCTTCTGCTGCTCTTCCTTCTTCAGAGCAGCGATCCTGGCCTTCTCTTCCTCATCTAGAAACTGGTGAAGCTTCTTAACCTGCTCCTTAATCTGCTTCTCTGTGTGTTGAGCCTGGGCCTTAATGTGTGCTGCTGTCACATCAAAGTTTCCTCTCACTCGCTGGAAGACCTGCAGTTTCTCCTGTAATGGTTTCAGGGATTTCTGGAGCTCGTCCTTGTGGTCCTGTGCAGCCTCGTCGATGGGTCTGAATCTGTGGTCGACGTGTGCTCTCGAATCTCGACAGATGACGCACGCCGGCTCCTGATGGTCCAGACAGAAGAGTTTGAGTTTCTCATGGTGCAGACTGCAGAGAGCCTCGGAGCCTGCTGACGCTCTGCTTTGAGAGAAAGCCTCGGCCAGGTTCTTTAAGACCAGGTTGGAGGGCGGATCAGGCTGTTGAGATATCTTCTTACAAACTGGGCACTGCTGCTGTTTCTTTGCTTCCCACCAGCTCTTCAGGCACGTCTTACAGAAGCTGTGAGTGCACGACAGGAAAACGGGATCCTTGAAGATGTTGTGGCAGACGGGACAGGAAAGCTCCTCCTCAGACTGGAAAGACATCTTTTCTCCGAGTGAAGCTGAAATCACACCGAGCAGAGAGTGACAGACCAGGAAGAGCTCAGGTTACTTTCACTTTCAGTTTGGGCTTCAATCATATCAACTTTAGTGTCTGCAGAAGGTAAAAAGGTCATGTTAACTGTACCTGTTTCTCCTTGTTGTCCTCTCGCTGTGGTTTTGTCTTTGAAATAAATCTTCTCGCTCTGACACGCTTGTGTTTCTCACAGGAAGAAGAACGCTCGCTGCATTTCCTGTTTTTGTGTACTGAAAGAATGGGTGGAGCTTTTCCAGAGCAAAGGTGGGCTCTAGTTTAAGGTGTTCCTCTGAGATACAGAACCTACAGGTAGTTTATTTTTTACAACATGGGAACAAAGAAACTCTGCACTCGATTATTTTTTTTGAATATGATACCTGTCAAAACTGTGATTCCACTGGAGTCCAGCTCTTACCCTCCCTTCATCCCACAGCGCTGAACTGGATCAGAAGAGTCCAGTTGGTCCCGACCCGGTGACCCGGCGGTCGACTGAAGTAAATCTAATCCTTCACCTCCCACCAGACCAAAGTTCTGCATCTGTTTAATATTCAGATTCATTTTAAACTGTTTAATTATTGTAAGCTTACAGAGTTTCTCTGCCTTCTCTCTCAGGTCTACTTTATCACTGCAGCCGGTGCTGTGATCATACTGTAGTGGTGACCTGATGATGTGACCTTTAGCCTGAGCAGACAGCCCCTAAACAATCGTATCATCACAGTCGTATGAGTTTGTGCGTGCACCATAAAATGTGGCTTCTGATCCCATTAGATTCATCCTGTGTTCTACTTTCTTCTATGTTCCTCACCTTTCTTCATCTCTGAGGCTGCTTTCACTCACAGCTGTAACCGATCACTGACAGCTGTAACCGATCACTGACAGCTGTAACCAATCACTGACTGAACCGTCCTCAGCACTGAAGTGAGCGAAGTTCCAGGATTTCATTAGTTCTTTACTTTGTATTAATTATCAGGAAACAGTTTCTAAACGGTCTCAGCTGATAGCAGCACTCCACCCACGAATGGCTGCAAATGCTAACATAGCAGCAGCTCACATGCTAACACTGAGGCTTCAATGCAGCTCTGAAGTATGAACATGATGGTCCCAAAACAATGAACTTTGACATGTTTGATTGCAGCTCTGTCTGTGTGTTCTTCAGGCTGTGAAACACATACAATCTGAAAGTTTCCAGGTGCAGTCAGAGCAGTTTCTATGAAAGGAGCCTGGCGGGGAGTTACCGGGAGAAACGAAGCCAAACTGCTGAGGAAGCAGAGCAGCTGCTGATGGTCTGCTTTTTTTTTAAATCAGAGCCAGCATTTTGGGATTATCCCCTTCATCTCCTCATAATTCTCTGATCATAATGAATGGCTGAAAAAAATCAAATGTTTATCTGATAAATGTGTCGTGATGCTTTCACTGGCCTCTGTTCACAGGAGGATTTGGCCTCTCGAAGAAAGATTGAGGAAGCAAAAGATGGCATCCAGGTTATAGTTATTTTAATCAAACAGGAGCACTGTTTAAGTTCATCTGCACTCAGATGGTACACAGCCACAAGCATTAGTCATCATCATCATCAGCATCATCATCATCATCAAAAGCACCATTAACAGTTTCCACACCTTCATCAGAGGCACCGTCACCATCAGAGTCAGCATCAGCGTCACACAGCGGTGGTAATATTTTCAGTGGGCGGTCGTTCTTGGTGTAAATGAATGGAAAGAGTTTCAGAGTGAAAGTGTGTGTGAAGGTGTGAATGTTACAGTCGGGATCGGAGAACGACAGCTTTCCGCTCTCCCGGTCCAGGTGAACTCTGATCCTCTGCAGCTTCTTCTCAGGATGGAAGGAGGACGAGTCTAGAGGGGACCGTATGCAGTAACCGCCCTTACTGAACCACACTGCCCATAATCCCGACTTAAAGTCTGTTTGCCCCTTCCTTCTAACTGATTCTTCTGCAACACCAACCAGCCAGTTTGGACTGTCTCCGACCTCAACGTCCCAGCTGCGAGTCCCTGAGTCGAAGCCCTCGGAGCCCAGGACGATCGGATAGTCGTCAAACCTCTCCGGATTGTCGGGAAGCTGCTGCCTCTCTCCAAGACTCACACTGGTCAGGTCTTCAGAGAGGATGAGGTGTGACTCAGCAGTGTTTGGATCCAGGATCACAGGAGAGTAGGAGACCATTTTCTTCATCCTGTTCCAGATGTTGTAGGTCAGGTTGCCCAGGTGTTTGGCCACGTCTATCAGAGCTCCTGAGACCAGCTGTGGCTCATCCAGCAGGGGGCGCTGCTGGACTCTGCTCACTGCAGCTTTGTAGCCCTGCAGGAAGGGGACATCTTCAGCTCTCAGCTCCTCCTCTGCAGCTCTGATTGTTTCTGAGAGAGCTGCCATCTCTCTGCTCAGATCTGCAATCATCTTAGTCATGCTCGCACTCTTTTCCTCCTCTTCCTCCCTCAGAGCAGTGATCCTGGCCTCCTCTTCCTCTTGCAGAAACTGGTGAAGCCTCTTAAACTGCTCCTTAATCTGCCTCTCTGTGTGAAGGGCCTGGGCCTTAATGTGTTCTGCTGTTCGAACCAAGTTTCCTTTCACTCGCTCAAAGCCGTTCAGTTTCTCCTGCAGTGGTTTCAGAGCTATGTGGACCTCCTGTCTGCGATCCTGTGCGGCCTCATCGATGGGTCTGAACCTGTGGTTGGCGTGTGTTTTTGAGTCTCTGCAGATGAGACACGCCGGCTCCTGATGGTCCAGGCAGAAGAGCTTGAGTTTCTCATGGTGCAGACGGCAGAGAGCCTCGGAGCCTGCTGAAGCTCTCTGATCAGTCTCCAGTAAGAAGTTCTCACACAGGTTCTTCAACACCAGGTTACAGGGCGGGTGTTTCTTTCTAGATGCACTCTTACAAACAGGACACTGGCGTATTTCTTTCCCTCTCCACCATCTTCTCAGGCAGTTTCTACAAAAGCTGTGGCTGCACGACAGAACGACAGGGTCTCTGAATATGTCCCGACAGACGGGGCAGGAGAGCTCTTCCTCTATCCCAGAGGACATTTTATCTGCCACTGTTAACACAGCACACAAACAGGAAGTTAGACATTTACTAATCCACAGAAGCTGCTTTCTTCTTCTTATTTTCAGCTCTCTGAAAACTTACATAAACGAGGTGAAGTAATCCCAAAGCTCTTCTTCCTCTGTGGCTCTTCTCTTCGGCTGAATATTATTACGTTTGTGACGAGTTCAGAGTTTTCTGTCAGTCGAACTTCTGCTTCCTCTTTTCAGTTAGTCAGGAAACACGTGGAGCCCAGCAGAGGAGGTGCATCACTCTTAACTTGTTTACAGTACAGAAATGATGCATCGAGATGGAAGATGTCAGGCAGTTAAAGAGACAGTCGGCACGGGCGGAAAGTATGTAACTGTGCTGAACATCAAAGTGTGTGTGAGCTGTGAGGGACACGTCACTATAATCAGGTTGGACCACTTTTGCCTTCAGAGCTGCCTTAATTCTTCATGGCACAGATTCAACAAGGTGCTGAGATATTCTGGAGGTTTCTTCCTGTTAAAAGGGAGTTTTTCCTTCCTGCTGTCACCAAGTGCTGCTCATAGGGGGTCATTTGGACTGTTGGGTTTTCTCTGTATTATTGCAGGGTTTTTACCTGCAATATAAAGCACCTTGAGGCGACTGTTTGTTGAATTGAATTCCTCAGAGATTTTAGTCCATGTTGACATCAGTCAGTTGCTTGTTAGCTGAGAGCTGCTTGTTCTCTTTGTATCACAGTGCAGATACAGTTAAGCCCATCATTTGTTGGACAGTTTTTGTAGTTTTGCCTGTGAGCACCAACACGTTACATTGGAAACAATCACTGTGTGACTGAATGCAGATTTTCAGCTTTAACAATGAGGCTAACAAAAACGCTTTCAGAGGCTCAGCAATAACAAACAGGTTGTTTTTCATGGTTGGATGTCAGTGACTGAAGTCTGTGACTGTCTGTGATGGTCTGACATGTGTGACTGAAGTCTGTGACTGCTGGATTTTCCGTGCAGGTTTAAAGTCTAATCTGGCCTTCCTTCCTGTTCTTGGGTGTAACCTGTGGTTTGCACCTTGCTGAAAAACCTCGTTTACATTCATGAAGGTGTCTCTTTGTTTTTCTTAACACTCAGAAACATTCTGTGATCGTCCTCTTTAGTCGTCTTCTGTGGTCTTTCAGGCCTTTTGGTGAAATCTGATGATTTAGTCGCTCCTGAAGTTTTTGCCGTCTCTGATTGGTTCGTTTTTTGGACCTGATGATGGCCCCTTCACTTGCTCCAGTGAACAGCTGCTAAATAAAAGTTCAAGACTCTTTAATCTTGTAGCAACAAAAAGCTGCCACGAGTAAGTCAGTGTGAGCTGGCAGCATACGACTCAAACTGAATCTGAATTAGAGTTACTCGACCTCCACCCTAAACAAATGAGCTCCACTGCACTTTTTAAACTATAATTAAACTCCTCAGAGACTTAAAATGCAGAGGATGCATTATCATGTCGACCCGAGGCATTCAGTATTATGTAAATAAACAGGATATTATAAAGTTAATTATAAGAATAAAACAGATACTATGTAATGAAATGTGTTCACCCTGAAGATGCAATAATGTGTATTTGGAGTAAATAAAATTAATTAAAAAAAACTTTTTGGGCAGCACGGTGGTCAGCACTGCTGCCTCACAGCTGGAAGGTCAGGGTTTGAGTCCACCTTGGCCTCTCTGTGTGGAGTGTGCATGTTCTCCCCGTGTGTGCGTGGGTTTCCTCCCACAGTCCAAAGACATGCAGCTACCGGGGTCAGGTTACCTGGTAATTCTGCCCATAGGTGTGGATGGTTGTCTGTCTCTCTGTGTGTTGGCCCTGCAACAGGCTGGCGACCTGTACAGGTGTACCCTGCCTCTCGACCTGTGACAGGCTCCAGCCCCCCCGAGCAGGATGGATGGAAAACCAGTTTTTTGGCTTTTTGTTTCCAGGTTAACGCAGCAAACGGTCCAAAAAGAGAGAGAAACAAGTTTCTGAAAATCTGCTGTTTAATAAAAACCATGGTACAAATGAACACTGGAAAGTTTTATACAGATTACTCTGAACTATAAATCAAAAACATGACTTTACTGCATCGCAAAGAGACGTTCAGATGGTCGTGCTTTTATTCTGCTATGAAACAAAATCCTGTGAGTGACGAGTCTTAAGGCACCGTCGGCTGCTGCAGATCATATCTCAGTAGCAGCACGCAGAAAAATACCTGCCCAGTTATTTTAAAATGAGGATCTTCAGAGCTCGTCAAAAAACAAAGCATTAATTCTGTAATTAAACCAAAACAATTAGACAATAAATACATTAGAAACCTGACAGAAATTCAGTGATTCATTCATCAAAAATAAAAACATCTCTTTGCAACTTTATGAAAAGGTATAAACACACAAACATATGATCAACTTATACTCTGCGCTTTATATGTGCTTATTACAAGTTTATAAACAGTTTATTAATCGTAAAACATGTTAGCTGCAAACGTTTGTACCACACAAACTAGAATATAATCTTACCCCACTAACTTCTGGTTTTATCAGCTGTAATTTTAAGTGGTAAAGAAGCCCGAGTGTGTCTCAGAAATATTAGTGTATACACTCATATAATAAGCTGTTTGCATGAGGTCAGATTGAAATGTCAAAGACTTATTTTTGTATTATTTTCTGTCATGAAACCCATGAACAGGTTGAAATGAGAGCGGCTCGATGTACAGATCAACAGTCACCTTACAAACACAGTTCCCAGCAGAGGGAACGAGCAGTGAGTCAAACTGTTACAGTTTTCATCCATAGATTGAAGTCTGATGTAGCTGGCTCTTACACAGACACATTTCATCTGCAGATGGACTCTTCAGACCGAGGTTACGCACAGCCCGGGCAGGGCCAGCGCTCGTGTGGGTCTGATCCATCACGTGGGCACAGTTAGGCCAAACCCAGCTTCCCAGACATTCGTCCTGGTTCTGAACTAACAGAACAAGTCAGAGAATAATTTCCCTGAAAAATACTTCGTTCTTTCAGAGCAGACTTGAACCTTGTCCGGGAAACGAAGTCTGCATTATTTTGGACCCTGGTGGCCGCGCTGTGCGGAGCCAAAAACGACTCAGAGCACGGCTGAAGTCAAAGATGACGCAGACCTCGCAGGTGGAAACGCAGGTAAGAGCTTCAAACACATTTTACTGCATAATCAGCCTTTTGATGCATTTGTGAGCCATCTAAAGGAAGACATGTTAATTACTGGCGCTGAATGTGCATAAACTGATTACAAATACTGCCAGCTGCGGGTCCCGGGAAGCACCAGATCCAGAACACAGTTCCGGGTCCCAGTAGGTCTGAATCTGAGCTTCAGTGACTTTATTCAGCACATCAACTCAAAGCAAATGGCTGAGCAGGAACGAGGATGCTAAAATCAGGATGAAGGTAAACCACAGAGAACAGCGTCTGACTGGCATCATTATGTAAGATCTGAGCTCTGCATCTACGGCGGGAATCTGAACCTCTTCGATGACGTCGTTCTCGTCACCGCGTTCACAAAGCCGAGGCGGGAGCGGTGCCCCGTCGGCCCCGTCAGGCCGAGGGGTCAAAGTGCACTGAGGAAATCAAAGTGTCGGCAGATTCGTGCCAAAACATTCATCGTTGTACTTCTGGCTCAAAACGATATTCACAGTGAAGCCGAAGCCTGCTCTGAGAGCTGCAGATCAGACGTGAAATATTCAGGCTAAAATATTTTTATAGTTGAACACAAAGAAACCGGCGGGTGCAGTTACACGAATAAAACCAACGAGCCGAACAGAAAAACAAGCTTGAAGTGCAAAATTAAACCCGATGGTGCCAGCAGCCGAATAAATGATTAACACGGAAACACGTTCATCACCCTCATTGTTAAAAAGCCCGAGGACGCGGCCGCGTGCCGGTTTGGTCACGCGTGGCGCTGCTGACTTATTAAACTTTGATGCAGACGTCAGAGACAGGAAACCTGAACCGTGAGGATCGCTGGCCGAGGTGGCCGAGCGGCGTGTTTACTGGTTATCCGGTTTGCATCAGTGCTCATACTGAACTGCAGGTATTAAAGTGGGGGGGGGGGTGTGCATGTGATGCAAACTAGTCATGAACTTTAACTGTGCATGTTTACTTTTCCCTGTCATGGATACACTGTTAGAAAGAGGAAGTTCATATTGAACCAACGTTTAAAGCGATGAGGTCAGCGTGTGCACGAGTCCAATAAATATGGAGCTGAACTGGGTCCACTTTAAAGGAGCTGGTGGAGATTATTGGACCACTAGATGGCGCCGGAAAACATTTTGTTGGCTACATTAAAACGTTTAAATAAAACATGTTATTAATGTAAAAAAATAATCATTTAAAAACCATCTCCTGTTGCCGTAGTGACATCTACCCGTCCCTGCTCATGCCAGCAGCTCTGCCTCACGTGTGGAGGCGTTTCTTCATCCGAGGATGTCAGAGCTCCGTGTGCCTGTGTGATCCTCCCACTCTGTGCTTCCTGGAAACTATGACCTGTGCAGCTTCCTCTCAATCGGATCTCCAAAGTTTGCTTCAGTACACAAAACCTACCAATGCCAGGAGATGTGCTACACATCCACAAGGCACAGCTCTGCTCCTGCCCGAGCGGCCGCTCGTCTGTCCACACATCTGTCCATTAATCTGTCCGTGCTCAGCTCCCCTTCTCCTCTTTCCGCCTCCTCCTTCCGTCTCTTGGCGAGGTCGCTCGCGATAGCCAGCGCTCCTCCCTTCAGGAACCTGACAAAGTTCTCGCCCACTAGCGGCCCCATGGCGTACATGCCCGGCCCATCTGCTGCAATCACCCTGTTTGTGAACGGGTCCACCTCTATTGGGTTCCTCCGGCACGAGATGGGCTCTTCGGGATTCAAGCCAAGCAAACAGCCGTTACTGTCTAGAAAGGAGAGGTTGGGGTGGGCGCCAATCAGAACCAGAGCCTTGGAGACCTGAACCACCGTCTGCTCGCCGGTGTCTGACTCTAGAACACACTTGCGGTCAGGTCTGAACTCCACAACTCTGTGGCGCGGGAAGCTCAGGTAACCCGGGTATCGGGGCACGGAGGAGGAGGAAGAGGAAGGTGTGGAACGGTGATGAAGGTCCCAGGTGTGGTCCTGTGGTTGATGCTGCTGCTGAGTCATCATCTGGTAAACCTGGAGGCCAAAGCACAGAACAGAGAGGTTATCCGATTAAACCCCAGACAGCCCGGTTCAGGAAATAGGTGATCAGCCAGGATTGGCTCTGCTCACCTTGTGGTACTCTGGGTAGAGCAGTTTGGGCAGCTGGTTGAAGATGAGCTCGGGGTCGGTGACCGAGCGTCTGAAGGCGTGGAAGACAGGGGTGCTGAGATGGTGGGTGGCAAGTACCGCGTCAGCTGCCGTGAGCCCGGCCCCCACCACCAGAACGGGGTCTGAAGACTGGTCAAGCTCGCCCCGAGTGATGGCTGCCTCTAGATCCCAGAACGAGTGGCAGACAAAGGGCAGGGACTCACCCTCTACGCCGAGTCTGGCCGGGATGTCGTGCGTGCCCGTCGCCAACACCACATTGCGGGCCAACAGGGAGAAAGGCACCTCCTCCGAAACCGTGGAACCATCTAGAAGTAGGAGAGAGGAAGCAGAAGGTGGGGGTGGTTATATAGCACTGGCATGTATAATACTTCTATAGGAATCAAAAGCTCAGGCTCATTTTAGATGGTATATACTAGAGGGAGAGGATATCCCTAATATGGTCATTTCATCTCTACAAGGGGCTGCCAATCAAAAAAGTTAATAATGAAGGCTGCACTAAGGCCACGCAAGCATCATGCAAAGCTACATTAGTGCAGCCAAGAATGCAGACATGCTGCAGCCAATGACAGAACAGCTCCACTTAAAGAGCCTCAATGATCAGGAGTGTTTCATTCACTGTACCTCCCAGTTCCTCCCCCTCTCGCCGCTGCAGTCCCGTCACCCTCCAGCAGGGCGGCGACCCCTCCTGGAGGCTGGGCTGCCTGGTTACAGAGGTGACTAAGGTCCCACAGGCAAAGTTCTGCTCCAGGGACATCTGGGAAACGTAGTGCTGGTAGTAGGAGGCGATCTCTGCTGGTGTGGCACGGTCGTTTCGTACATTTCTGAACACACAAACGCACATCTGGTTACAGACTCGCAGCATCGAGCATCAGGAACACAGACACATATTTGCTCAGGACGTTTGAGTAAAAAAAAATAATAATAATTTGTTGTCGACCCCAAAAAGACTCTGAGGGTGATGCATTAAAGTCCTCTTATGTTGCTATGGTGACAAATTGCTATTGTATGTAAATCAAATGCAGAGCTCCCGGGTCCCGGGATAAGCATGTGCACAAGCCTCTGTGAGAAAACACCAAGAGCTTCATTACAGTGAAAACTTCATGAATCCTGATGAGGGTTTGATTACGAGCAGACCTGCGTTTGTCTCTCATCCAGTCCTTCAGCTTCAGTCCAGGGAGCTCCATCCAGTTAGCCAGACTCAGAGTCAGCATGGAGCCCTCCATCGCCTGCAAACAGCACACACGGTGATCAGATCAGTTTGCCTCCCATCGCGTGCACATCAGTGTGTGTGTGTGTGTGTGTGTGTGTGTGTGTCTGTGTGTGTAAATAAGCAGCTGGCAAAACTCGTTCCCGTCTTTGCTAATAAATCTACTTTCATGCTCAAGTACAGAGACCCAACAGTTTATCCTCCTGCTGACACAAATCACAGAGTGGGTTAGACGCTTACATGCCAGGCTCCTCCAGGTGGACCCTTCCCCAGCACCAGGTGAGGAACGGCACGCTCCGGCTCGTATCGCCACTCCAGGGGAGAGGTGTGGTCGAATCCAAAGTCGCTGTCGGGCAGCAACAGGGAATCAAAGAGCACCGCTACGGGGTTGGACGATCGGCCCTCCAGCCCCTCGCACAGATACTCCAAGTCCTGCAAAGGGAGGATCCGTGAGGCTCTGTTCACGCTGCACTAACGCAGCTTTACTCTCAAACAAAAAACCTTTACCTGCTCCAGCAACGACAGGTGAGGCTGCTCCGCCAGCTTGCTGTACAGCAGCGGATTCGGGTGTGACGCCTCAGCTGACAGGTAAGGGGTGTAACCTGATAACAGGTAGGACAGGCAGATGCCCGAGGGGCCGTTACCTGGGGGGGGGGAAGAAGACAGGTGAGGTGACGTTTGGGTATACCTGAAGGACTTTGTGCTCATTTTACTGAAGAACAGCTTTAAGGACTGAAACAAGCAGCTGAATATTTAAAGAAAATTAGAATAAATCAGTTTAACTTTGCTGGTGATGCAAAGTCAGCAATAAAGAAATGAAAGCGTGACTGCAGCATGACTCGGCAGGTTTGGAGGTGGCGTAATAAAATGTGCACGAGGCCGAATGACTCAGCAGGAGCATTGCATCAGTCACTGCTGCTTATCGCAGTTTCACTTCCCATCTGCGACGCAGGAACGCAGCCGAGCGTTTTTAAAGGCAGCGTGTGTTCACGGGAAGGTTCACTTTAAATCAATCATCTGGATTCATCTGCGGGTCACGGTACTTTCCCTTCAGTAATCAGTACTGCAGGAGGGGTCACAGCACTTATAAAAAGGGGCCTTTTATCCTCAGTTCCATATCTAAAACTGGGCCTGGGTGCAGCTTTAGCTCCTCCCCCTCTGAGCCAACTTCAAACAGAAGGTGCATTTGTCTGAAAATAAGGAGAACTGCAGTGGGTCCCCTTTAAAGCCCTGCAGTCCTTTTGAAAGCACCTCAATTTTGTGCAACTTCTGCTTCCTGCTGCTTCCTGCTGTTGGTGAGTTCAGCTCTTAAAATCTTGGCCACGTTTAGCCCGTAAGCAATTTAAAGCAGCCGATAAGCATCCAATCACGTTCAGTGCTAACGACGGCTAACACACTCTGAGGCTGCAAACCCAGAGTCATGCAGACGACCAGCAAATGCAGAGGAATCAGAACTGGCACGACCCACTTTCATCTCCATCACAGTGATCCAGTTTAATGTTTCAGGTTTACTCCAAAGCCAATACTGAGGGGGTGAACTCAGTGACTGCTGTGTGTGTGTGTGTGTGTGTGTGTGTGTGTGTGTGTTCAGGTGTCTTAAGGCCAGGCGAGTCTGTTTCAGGTGGATAAATGTAATTTAAGTGAGCACACACACCTGAGCAGAGCTAATGAGGTTCCTCACAGCACCATCAAAACAAACTGCATCTTCATGTGTGTGTTTCTTACCAATAATCACCACAGGCCAGCTGTCTCCAGGGAGAACCTCTTTCAGGTCCATGTCAACTGCAACGAGAAGGAAAAAACATTTGTTTTATTATTTGAAGATGAATCTGTTTAATCTGATCACCACTGTTCTATAAAGCCAGGAAAGTAGTTCAGTTAATCATTGCTAGGTCCAGTCAGCATTAACAATGCTGAGTCCAGGTCATTTTCATGTGACCTGTGGCACACAGACACACACACACACACACACACACACACACACACACACACACACACCCTGCAGTGTGTCACAGTTTGAGTTCATGAGAAACATAAAGATAGGTTGTTGCCACAGACAGGAGGAGCATCTCTGAGAGACGAGCGCGACTTCAAGACCCTTTTTCCCCTAAAGGTCTGAGGCTGGCACAGAGGATCCGTACGGTAACAGCTCTTAAAATCACTCACGATATCATCAACGTGGCACATGAAGGTCAGCTGTAGGGGAACGAGCCCACACACACACACACACAGTCCAGTGTATCAGTTCTACAATAAAAAACATTACTGTGAGTTTAACCGTTTACTCCAGCATGCACACGCTGTAAATCAAGTTCAATAAGTCCGTGATGTGCAACATGCTGTCTGCTCATCACAGCACGTGTAACAGTCTGAGCGCGCAGCACGAACGAATGACCGACACCAGGACATCCCGGAAAGACGCCAATCATGAAAGAATTGTGGGGACACGTTCAGCCCCGCGGGTCACATGGGGAGGGAGGCTCAAAGACGGGCTGACCCTGGAAAAAAGCAGACAGACTACACGGAGAACTAAATGTTTGGGATTCCATCACATGAGAAAATCTCGTGTCCTTCGGCCGTTATCAAGACGGTGATGAGGAGGACGGAGCGTGGAGACAAAGTGATATTCAGGAGGAACGTCTCATTCCCACGGCCCCGTTCATGAGATCCAGGCGTGCTTTAAAATGATCATCACCTCTGCTGGAATCTCAGGGTCTTTATTTTGGGTATTTTAGCACACAAGAGCATAAAATCCCTGCTCCACCCCCACACCTGCCACCAGATACAGGCTGCAAGATTAAACTGATTTAGCAGTAAGAAAGGAAGAACGCTCTCATTAGGAGGGGCTCACTGGTCCTCAGTGATTCACACAAAAGTAATAAGAGTCTCCAGGACTTCATAAATCAGAGTGTGAGCAAGTTTTTCCATCTTTAATAACTCCTCTTTAATCCAGGGGTGAAAGGACGGAGGAGGACCCCCCCTCCACTGTAGCACATTGGAGGCGGTGCAGTGACAGCTACGGTCCCAGAGGAGCGCACAGAGCAGCAGTTAGCTTCTCCCACCCCGCTGATGCAGCGAGCAGGAAATTATCAGGAAATATTCATTTTTTCCAGCGCAGAAACCAGAACATGTGAGGACGCACACTTTCCACCAAACACTCACAACTCTGTTCATCTGTAACGCAGCTCATTAAAGCTGCACTGAGCGCCTCGCAGAGGGTGGTGTGAGGGCTTAATGCATTTACCCGATTAGACCCTGCGCACACACACACACACACACACACACACACTGTAACACAGCTCGTGACGTCAGTTACAGTAAGATATTACTCATGTGCAATCTTACTAGAGCACGGACGGGGCGAGCCGCTGCTTTCAGCGATCTGCAGAGTCATGCTTACACAGGCGGTCACGGCGGGAAAGGAGGATGAGCGGAAAAACACAAGGTCACGATCGGCAACAGTGAAAGCAGGAAAAAAAAGAGCAGAAAGAGGATCGAATGATCCGGAACGAGCGAGAAAAAAAAGAGGCCGCGAGAAAGATAAAGAGTTACATAACAGAGCAAAGGCTGGCAGAGAGCCCAGTAAAGCCAGACGACACACACCCACACCCACACACACACACACACACACACAGTATTGGAAGCCCTAGTAGCCTGGTTTCCCTGTAGACTGACCTGCTAGGATAATTAGCTTTCCTCTGTTTTCCAGGATAAATGACTGATGGTGGAATTACGGTGCAGCACAGACGTGAGTTACACTAACGTGAGTGCACAACAAACCACATAAAGTTTAATCACAGTGAAGAGCTCCTCTTACTTTAAGTGCTCTTTATAAACCTCAGTTTAGCTGATTTTATACTAAAAAAAAAAAGGTACTCGTGCACATTATGTGTAAGAGGCAGATCTATAGCCCGGATATTTCAGGTTTTATTATTAATGTCTGACCGGAGCTCATTAACTGCTACAATAAAGGTTTAAATCATTTACACTCTTCAGTGTGAGGCAGAAAATACAGACACCAGCCAAAACAAACAATTCATCTACAGCGTAATAAAAATAAAAGGCTCATTTGTGTTAATTAATGTTATTAAACGATGGATTGTGTTTGCTTTGCTCCAGGAATCAATCCATCATCCCTTTGGAGTGGGTACTTCACCTTTAACACACCGGACCCCCTCATCACAAATCCTTATTAATGAGACTGAGCACGTTTCTCTCAGTACTACACTGTTAATGATAAGAACCCTGCAGGTATGCAAACAGCTGAGAAGTAAAAGTTTTATTTCCAGCTGCAGTGAGGATAATGAGTTTTCCTATGCGCGTTCATGCACCGCATAAGTCAGCTGATTCTGACAAACATACAAATATACAAATTTTTGGCCACATAAAGCTGCATCGATCTACCTGCCCAACAGGTTTCCCACACACACGGGTTATTTTAAGGCCTGATGTTCCAGTAACTCTCACTCACTGCAGAGGAAAGTTTATCCTCCACAGGTGCAGCATATAATTAACTCGGTAACTGCACGGCTATAACAATGACACAGTAGTACGGTCTCTGCATGCTTACACAACTCCTGTCTGTGTGTGTGTGCGTGTGTGTGTGTGCGCGCACAATGCAACGTGTGAGCACATGTTGGTGATGCAAGCCTCGATATCATTTCAAAACCATAATGGATGACTTCCCGTGAAGATGAACGCTGTAAATCAGTGCTGTGAATCAGCTTGTCATCGTTACATAAGCAAGTATTCTGCTCGTGCAAAAAACTCAATCACAAAACCGCATATTTACACACAGATTTCTAAATAAATGATCTTTATGAAGCAAGCGAGGCCGGTTTCCCTCCCTGTGCCCCGTGAAGTTAAATCAGGACACCGGATCAGTCTCCGCTCACCAGGCTGCAAATATAATAAGGCCTGATCTCAACTCTTATCCAGCTGCTGATGCTATTTTAATGCAGGAACGCCTCTCTCAGTCTCAGCCTTTTATTTTATGCGACACCCTGCACGACTGCGTCTCTACCTGCAGAAAATACTTCAGAAACGCTCCACATGGAGAGACGCCGGCCTTAAGTCTCCCTGCATCTGGCCAGATAATCCACCATCTGCACCTGGCAGACGGCTAATGAGATCCCAGTTCTGTCTGCAGCAGAACCGGAACTGTTCCTGTGCAGTAACGCAGGCCAGAGCATCAAACACAGCAATCGCTGTAACGTAAATGTGTGCGTGTCATGCTGGTCTCTGGGGAACTACTTCCTGGCACTTTCTTTAGGACAGGTAAGGCGTGCACGGCTGACATACCTGCTGTAGATTAAGCTTCAGTGTGCACACGTGGAATGTGTTACATGAACATAAAGTGCCTTTGGAAGGTGGGTGGGGACATGCTGCCGGGCAGAGAGGCTTCTTAAAACAGAAGCTGAAATTAAAGCATGTGTGTGCAGATGAAACGTTAACTTAGTCTGACACCCGCAACACACAGGGGGCCGCGGGGGTCCGAGGCCACAGTTATTTCAAGGCTTTATTAACATTAATTAGCAGATTTAGATTAATATAAAATATATTTAAAATTGTTCAAATGAAAGTAAAACTATTCTGTACATGTGCCTGTAAACCTTGGATGGTGACTCATTAGTAACATTAATTAGAAACAATTTTAACACCATCACAAATGAGATATGAGAACGGCTCGCTCCTCTTCAGCCGCTACACCATCCTTTAATGCTCACAGCCACACACACACACACACACACACACACACACACACACACACACACACACACACACACACACACACACACA
>JAVDPK010001293.1:281256-291527 GCA_034780415.1 Cichlasoma orientale | reverse complement strand
GGGCCCCGGGGGGGCCCCCCCCCCCCCCCCCGTGACTGCACTTGCAGCCGCTCGATCCGGTCTGGACCACCGAGCACCCGCGGCGAGTCAGCGGCATGACGCACGCTGGAAAGGTGGGAGCTGTCCCTCATGCCTAACCGCTCCATGACCTCAGATCAGTGAGCCAACGCGATAGTGACTCACACGAGCCACGCGGATGTAAACCTGAATGAACGTCTAAGAGCAAAGATGGTGGCCTGAGGCTACTCACTGATGCGTCCCGGAGGCGCTGCTCCGCGCTGCTCTTTGAGCCTTTTAGGGGATCCGGCGGTTCGGCTTGTCGCTCGCTGCTGTCTCCGCTCCGTCATGCCGCAGCTCTGCCCCTTCTTTTATACTCGCCCTCTTCTCCGCACGTGTACCAAGCGAGGCTGCAGCGTCTGCGCCGTGAGGCAAGTTCGCTTCCATAATGTACCAGCACGGAGAGTCCCGCCCCATCGACCAATCCCAACCCCGCCCCGGTCCCCCGGTGGCCCCGGCTTTACCCCCCCCCCCCCCCGGCCCAGCCGCCATCTTGACGCGCTGTGTCGTAAGCTGAAAGCACCGCGCTTCTTTCATTATTAAAGCAAACTACAGCGCGCGCGTGTCTCTGCATGAATGAATAAATACACAAGTAAAAACATGACAAACAGCTGATCACCAACGAATCCATGGCATATCTGCACAGCAGATCAGAATAAAGGGAAAAGAAAGAAAGTTTATCCGCTGAATTCATGGACCCGCTTCAGCTGCTTTCAGCGCGGATTTGTTTGTTTGTTGTTTAGAAATTCTGAGTTTAAACAAAGTTTTGACTCTTTCAGAGTTTCTTTCATAATAATAATAATAAAACAGGACAGGCCGCCCGAACTGACAGTGAGCACATTGGACTATTTCCACTCCTGCTATAGAGATACTTTACTTTACTGAGGGGAAATTATACAGCAGCAAGAAAACAGGCTACAGTAAATAAACAACAGAGTTAGTTAAGATCAAAATATTTCATGAAAAACTAGCATGAAATACATGATGATGATGAAACATTTGTTCCTGTTACAGGACGCAGAGGTGTCCGTGCAGACGCTGTTTCTCTGATACCTGACGGTCGCGAACCAGGTGATGACCAAGAAAGCACGCGGAGCGTTACATAATCCCTGAGACTATACTCCAGTCATCAGAACCAGCCGAACGTAAATAACCTGCCGAGACACACACACACACCTGTCACACACACACACACACACACACACACACACACACACACACACACACACACACACACACACACACACACACACAGTTTCAGTTGTCAGAAATCTGCTGACTCATACCGGGCGTCCTCCAACATGGCCGCCATGTTACATCGCAGTTCATTCATAAGCGGTAATGCTGAGTCATGGTTGTGTATTTTCATGAACGCTGTTGTTGAGGCTTCGTTGTGTTAACTTTAATATTATTTCAGTGTAAACTAAAACGTTTCATGCTGCGGCTCCTGCAGACGCACACAGAGTGGGACCTCCTCCTCCTCCTCTGAGATCAAACGCAGCGCTGCGTGACGATAATAGCGCACCTGCTCGTTGAGACTCTTTTATTTTTCACGGAGACCCAGACAAACCTGGGAGTGAAGAATAAATGAACCCGAAATTTGCAAGTCCGAGTCTTCCTGTTCGGAGCTTTTCCATGACGAGCGTGTTTGTGTCGGGCGGCTGTGGCTCAGTGTGCGCGTGAAGGCAGAGCTTTAATAAAGAGCAGTTTGGTCTATTTTCCAAAAATCACTTTGCTCCTGTGGCCTGAAGATCAGCACATTATCTTTACCTTTATTTGTTTTCACTCACACACTCGCTCACACACCAGTTTATTATTTGTGAAAATATTTGTAAAATCTTACTGAGCTCTTACATCTGTCACTCGTTTCTTCCTCTGTGGAATATAAAATCTCTTGGAAATGCATGTTTGGAAAGCTGAAGCAGGATTTTGTTTGTTGAAACTCAGGTGTGCATGCAGCTGGTTCACCTTCACCTGTGCTCATAATATGGTGTAAATGGTTTTTAATGCTTTGTCTGATAATCTCATCAGTGTCCATGAATGTGCCTTCAGGTCAAAAAAGTATCTTTGATAGATAAATACTTTATTGTCTTGATGTGGTTGATAAAATTTGCTTGTACAACCACTAATAGACCAGAGCTCACATCCACACACACTCTGCAACCACACACATCACATCCACTCACATTCACACACATCACATCCACTCAAGGTCTATTAATTTTCACGAGCGCTGTTGTGGCAGCGGTTTGTTCATCAGTCGATAGAGAACGAGCGGGAATGCAGCGTTCCTGTGAACTGGCAGGAATGCCGGGCATTCCACGGAGCTGGTTGGGCAGCACGGCGCGATGCTCGGTCCTGAGAACTGTGACAGAGCCTCTCCTGCAGCAGGGCTGCCATTATGTAACTTCTGATTTGACACTTTTCCTGCTGTGATCTGTGTGACAGCACGTTACTGTCATTATTCTATGCACTGAACTGCAGTATATTGTGTTTCATTCATTCCATAGTGGCGCACTGGTGGCAGGTTTGCCAGAAAATGACAGTTTTTTTAAATGTATAGTTTAGCAGTACTTTAAACACTGTCAACACTGCCTACAGAGCGGGTAGTTATATCCACAGTATATTGCAGTATTTTATGGGAAACAACAAGTACTTTGAATGCATTGTATTCTATACTCTAGTAACCTTTTAATGGCAAATGGTAACAGATGGTAACAAATAGCAGTTACAGTCAGAATTCAGGTTGTTTCACAGTGACCTGGTACAGTGGAGGTTTTTCTTGGGTTTTTCATATCAAACAATGTGATGAGAGCTGATACAGAGTCTGCTTAAACCAACCAACCAACCAACCAGTCCTGCAGCCCCAAATCAGCTTCCCACCAGGAAAGAGAAGCACACTTGTACATTTAGCTGCGTCACCATAAAGCTGACGGTGATGCCCACCATGTGAGACACATGAGGAGGAACACGGGCAGACACAGGACTGCAGAATCAATTCAGTAAAATCTCTCTTTAAAAGTCAGCATGAGACAGCAAGCTATAAATTTGAATTGCAGGCAGATACAGAACACAAATACAGCCATGCAAATGACTTATTTTGCCCTCTGGACTTTCTGTTGTAAACACCGGGCACGGGCATAAACAGGAAGGTTACCTGCAGTCACAGAGCACGCTGTAGCTGCAGTCAAAGGTCAGAGTTCAGCTAGGTAACATACACACAGGTGGCAAATTAAGAAGTGCCAAATCACAACAAACAGTCGCCTCAAGGCGCTGTTTGTTGTGATTTGGTCGCCTCAAGCCCTAACTAGGGGTGGGGTGGAGGAGAGCGCTGTCTAACATGTCAGCCCAAAGAGGGCCAATCATATTTCAGAGAGGGAAGGCGCCACCTCACGCACCCCTCTGGACCCTCCCCTCGGTTTAGGGTTGGGGATATGAGCTGTGATGACCTCAGACCTCACTTTGCCCTCAGATCAGAGTTCAAGCTTGGGTCCAGTTAGAACTGGATCATGTGATGCTGAATCATCCCTCAGTTCTGCTGCTGGGGTACTTCCCATGATGCAGTGAGCACTTCTCCTTCACTCGTTTTTCACAGCTCACGTGTTTCTGTTACACACCGCTAACTTTCATCTACGCTCTCCTTTAGTTTCTTTCTCTCTTTCCTCTCACCCCCCGACTGGCTGCTGCAGATGGCTACCCCTCCTGTTCCAAGAAGGCAGCTAAAAAGATGTTCTTCCTCCCCACTGTTGCCTCCTCACAGGGAGTCATCAGAGTACCGTAGTTATGCACTGATTCTTTCAAAGGAAACTGCTGGTTCAGGGTTTCCTGTAATCTGAGGTCTGTTTAGATAAATAAAGGAAAATGTTGAAATGGTTTTGTAATTCCGATAATCAGTTTATTCTTATTCTCACTGATTGGTCCGTTTCATGTCGGTACAAAAATGCCTTTTGCTTTTATTTGCTGGTGAAAAAACGAATTTTTAGTAGTTATTTTGCATTAACTTGTGCATCAAACTCAGATATGTTTAGTTTCTCAGAAACATTTACCTGTGCAGGTAAACTTTGACTGTGGCATGCATAGAAACACATGCACATGCAAAATAAACAGACCGCCACACCTTTGCAGCAGCAGCAGCGCCGTCCCAGGAAGTAAACAACAAAAGGATTCCTGACACGGAGCCTGTGTCTTAACAGAGCAAGGACAGGTGTGTTGTTCTGTTTGGCAGGAGAGGAGTTCTGTTTTCAGAGAACAGAATTTGCTTGGTCATCCTGACTCCACACAGCAGCGGAGATACAGTATGGAGCCACAGACGTGAACAGAAAGTCATGGAACTGAAAGGAGGAACGCTACAACTGCAGATCTCAGCGTGATGGAGCTCCAAAGCTGAGTTTCTGGGAGCTACACCCCCACAGCTGCAACCCCAAATCCCAAAAACAGTAAAATGTAAATAAAAACAGAACTCAATGGTTTGCAAGTTTCCTGATCTTATATTTTATGTGTAATAGAAACATATCAGATATTTAAACTAAGACATTTTACTGTTTCATGGGAAATAATAGCTCATTTGGAATTTGATGGCAACAGCATGTCTCAGGAAGTTGGGACAACCTGTTCTTTTACCAGCAGTAACGTCTGGGAGCCGAGCAGAGCGGCGCTGGGAGAGCAATGTCGCCCCGTGCAGCATTTCTCACGAGAGTATTTGAGTCATTCTGCAGTTTCTCTGCAACAGGCCGGTTCTGTTTGCTACCGTTCCCGAAAAGGGTTCAGGTTTCAAACAAGCTGCTCTGACTGATGCTGTGAAAGCAGCGTGGGGAGTTTAAAGAGACCTTTTGGTCCTCTGTGAGTCACCCTGTGATCCTATTGTCTGTCGGTGGGCATCTGAGCTCTGACGTTACCCGGATCTGCTTTAAAGAGCGGAGATCACAGGCAGAGGATGAACAGCTCAGAGCGAGACAAAGGGGCCCGCGAAGGGTTAAAAGTACACAAAGCATTCCTCCTCTTTTCCCAGAGACAGACAGAGAGGTACAGCGATGCGAACGAGCTTCACACGGACCAAAGAAAACAGGAACGCATGAGAAACGCAACGTAAGACATTTTACACACGTTTGGAGTTTTCTCACACACGAGGAAAGACGCAGCGACCGAGGACACTCGGCTTTAAAGTCAATTACTACAGACAAACACTCACAATCACAATTTTGTGCTGCACTTTCATCAAAAGCTCCTTTTTCAGGTTTTTCCTGGAAGTTACACATGAAGCCACATTCAGCACATATCACATGACATGATTTATGTAACGATGTCATTGAACTCCTCAAAGAAAACAAGAGATCACATTAGAGGTCATACAAACTGGCTGCGCTCCAGACGTTCTCACATCTGTTTCTCGGTGGTTTATTCTTCTTCATGGACTTTATAAAAGATGAACATGAAGGTGAAGCCAGTGCATGAGAGCCTTAAATCTGTGTCCTCCTAAATGGCCAGCAGAGGGCGACTCTAGTAGCCGCAAAAGCATATAAAACCTGCATAGATATGCATGAGAAAATGACCCAACTTCTGCGTTTATTTATGACCTCAGTGAACACTTTCACATGCTTTGTACAAACCCTTCTTTAAACAGCATGAAGGTCAGTTAGTGAACGATGGCGTTTCCGCCCAGGAGTCGCGGTTCTGGCGGCGTTTGCGTGCGTGCGTCATTCGGACTGTAAACTCAACTCTGCAGGCGTGCAGAGTGAAGTCGTGGCTTCCATGCACGAGGCATAAAGATCTAAAAAAAATCCGTCACATTTGACCTCTGACCTCTTCTTCAAGGTCAACAAAGGTCAAACTTTCATAAAATGTCGTTTATCTTTAAAACTGTGCTTAAAATTCTGCTGAATGTGTTTAGGAAATGATGCTGCAGTGACTGTAAATGTCAGGATCATATCCTTAAAGAACGTCTGGCCAAAGAAAGAATTAATCCACATAAATACAAATAATTATACTCAAAATGATGCCAGTTATATTAAAATGGGTTTTAGGGTCAATAACAAAAGCTGCACTTTGCACTTGTTTTTGCTGCACTGCAAACTTCTTAAAGCACCTTTAAAAAGAACAAAGGAAACAAAGTGAATACATATTAAATACAATGTAATAAATACTGAATTCTGCCTCGTTGGAGGTTCGTGCTCTCTGAGTGTTCCTGGTTTAGATGATGCTTTAGGTCGTGATTACCTCGTGACCTTTACCTGTCTACCATACAGGTGAGCAGTGTTGGGCTTTCATTACGATTCACCCCTCCCTGCATGGCCCTTTAAGAAATTTAATTTAATGTAAAAATAGTCATTTAGCTGCAGCTGGGCAGTCATGTGCTCCATCTCACATACATGCTTCACCTTCTGCAGCCAACCGTGGGAGGCTCCGCTTTCCTCCAGTTAATAGCAATCATCAGTAAAATATGTAACATTGCTCTGTGGTAAACGTGTGGGCAGGAAACACAGCTGCTAGAAACAATAAAGGGTTCACTGGAAGGTCCATTAACATATTTTCCCAGTTCCTCCTTAATATTTATTGGACAGTCCCAGAAGATGAAGATGAAGATGTGACTGTGGTCTCCCACCATCACAGTCCCTCCGGCATTCATTGCTGTGGTGCTTTTACATGCAAAGGTTGTCAGTGGCGCCCTGAAGAACCTCATTTTAGTCTTCCACTCAAATTCTTTCCAAAGTTGGCCTCCAGCCCCCTCGTGGTGTTTGAAGCACACGTCCATGTTTCACATGCTGTGCATCATCAGACACACCCTGCATTCGTTTTTCATACAGAAGGGAAACGTGTTTCTTTGTTACCAGCAGGAGCTCACACAGATGAATATGGTTTCCTGTAACGCGGCTTTGATGATGGTTTTCCTGAATCCATTCGTTATTGATGCAGTGCTGCCTGAGAGGCTGGAGATTACAGTCATTCAGTGCTGGTCTAAATCTTTTAATGATATTATGAACTGTTGTGCACAAAATCCCCAAATTCTTTGCAATTTTACTTTGATAAACCTAATTATTAAAATACGTGCTCATGCAGTCGTTCTCAAATCGCGGAACTCCTCCCCATTTTTTTAAAACACAAACGCTGCAGCTGCGCCGTCTTTCTGCTATTTTTATAAATAAAACGTGGAAATAAGAGTTTACAAAGAGAGAGTTTTACTTCAGTCAACTGATCTGATCTTTATCAGTAAACTAAAAAATGTGCTGTGAAGATCCTACGTGAGGAATTTTAATAGTTCTGAACTTATTTCTGGGCCTTTATCAGATGGGCAGTGGAGAGAGCGGGGGGGGGGGGGCAGGAAACAATCACGAGGGTCTGCCCGACCAAGGGAGCTTTTTTTAGGACGACAACTTTTATGTAAACTGGGAGAACAAATTGTAGATGGCGGCGTGCACATGCTGCAGATCGGGTTCAGATTAATGCGATTCAACCCGGTAACCTTGGTGCTGCTGAGGCTTTACTCACACTGCAGGCTGAACCCACCCCTGACCCTGTCAGAGCCCCCTCTCACCCCCCAGTCTGGCCTCAGTCTGGTTCACGGCCTCTTATTGACTGAGGAGTTTGTTGAGTTTGTTGGATTAAAATATTATATAAATAAGCTTATGTAATACATGTCTTTGTGCAGAGGGCCCGACTGACTGCTGCTGGGGCTGAAACAGCATCGTGAGGACTGCTGGGATTAACAGAGACAGCCCTGTGGTGCCTTGCTCAGCAGAACTTCAGACACTGGCTGCTGGGCAGAATTTAAGGTGACAGAGTTACAGGTAATGATTGTTTCTGGTCTCACATGATCTGCATCAGGGTTTCCTATATATATTTTTACAATGCAGACAAATATTAAGATGCAGGTGAAATTTCCATGCAGTGATTCTCGTGGCTGTGAACTCGAAGCAAACTCGAGCCTTCAGTTCTTTAACACACCTTTGAAGGCAAAAACCAAACTAAATAAAAGTCAGGAGTCTGCGGCACAAACCTGAACTCAAAAATCTACAACCTGGTTAACTGGCCCTCAGCTGGTGGAGCAGATGCTGCTGTTAGCCATCAAGAAGCTTCTGGCGTAATTCGAGCGGTGCGTTTGAGAGGCACAGTCGGGTTTGAGGTCAGGACTCAGGCTGCTGTTTGGCCTCGAGTTCAAAGGGACCCCTTCCACTTCCTTCAAGATCTCATCACTCCATCATTACCACTGGCTGCTAACAGCCCCAGAGGACGATGATAGACGTTTTCCTCAGATCTGCATCGAGCTTCTTGGACCTTCTCATTGTTTCACTGCGTGGACCTGACAGAGGACCAAAACTGCAAAAATCACAAATAAAGAAAGAGAAACGGGAAAAAAAGAACTTAAAAAGAACGTAAACATTTATAATTTATAAATGAATTGTTGCCCATATTTATCTTTATAATGCATTAAAGCGGATACAGTTTTTCAGCCATATATTTATTATAAATGGGCAGCTTTGGTCGTCCACAGCCGTCAGTGTGCTGTGGATGAAACAGGAGATGAAGCTGCAACACATTAAAATATGTTTTGGTTCCAGTGAATCAGTAAAATAGGAAGGTGTAGTTCTGACCCTGCATGTGTGATTTTTTTTTATTTCAGGAGACAATCATAATCATTATTAGCTGAGTATATCTGAAACATTCATTTCCATGCTGGCCACCATTTATGTAAACTTATGCAAACAGAAGTAATGTTAAAACTATTTTTAAAACATAGATAACATGATATAATAAATATCGTGGGTTGAAGTTTCGGAGCCCTGCAGCAAAGCAGCTTTGCGGCATGTGGGTGGAGCTTAGTTATATAATAATGATTCATCTTTGTGGCCGATCGTTTCCTGAGCCGTGGACGCGGTGCCTGAAGGGCTGTGTGAGTCCTTCTGATGCTGCACAGTTCTGACAATGATTTCCAAACATTTTTCTGAGAAGATGCTCTGTGGGTGCGCGTGCTCTAACAAGTCGGCTACTTCTGTTATGTCAACAGTTTAATCCTTAAAGGGAGGGGCCCTCTCTGACTCCACACCTGTCAATCATCACGTTTTGTTGAAGGCTTTAAACGAGCTGAATGAGCAGCAGCTCCGGCCTGTTTGGTGCGTTATGTGAGATTAGCATTAGAGGAAAACTGATCTCATTACAGCAACTTATGTGTGTGTGTGTTTCAGTGCTATAAGGCCAGCTGTTGCCAGATGTTGTAGAGTTTAGAAAGAGCATCTTCCACACAGAGTTATGGCGCACATCTACGCTCACAGACGGAGCTTTTCCCCGATGAGGAGCCGGTTCGGCCCGGTTGCCTCGTGAGAATCGGCCTCCGCAGGTTTAATTGTCATGAGTTGTGTGCTGATAGTTGGGCTCATTTATGTGGGATGGAAATTATTAGCTAGACTCTGCAGGCTGCAGCTGAGGATTTGTATTTTCTGCAGTAGTTCCAGTGAGTCAGCTCTGAGCTTGCTGCAGTGGAAATGCTCGGGACCGGTTCAGACTCGGGTGAGATCATTGCTTCGGTGGAAAAGAGGTAATAAATAATACTGAGCCATCACTTTAACAAAGAAACCAGGAGAAAAGACCCCCAAATATTCAGTAAACCTGTCAGACGTCTACCAGCTGCTGAGAGCTGTGATCACACTGGACTCATTCTGAGGACTTGTCCACACTTCCCTCTGCAACGCTCCCTCACAGCCCAGAGTTTGCAAACCTTTAAAGTACATAAAGTCATCTATTCATCGATGTCTTTTATTACTGAGTGTACTCAGTAATAAAATACATCGTCTCCATAGAGATTCCGGTCTCAGGGCATCGTGAAGGAAAGGTGTGGAAACCAGTGTGTGCTCTAGTTCGACCCTCACCTGGTTACAGTGTGTTGGGGGTGACGCGGTGGATGGAGATGCAGATTCTTGCCTCAGTGAGAGTCATGATGCTGCGTTTACGGTACACAGATTTACACGAATCACGTTACACGACCATCACGCAGCGGTTTGGAGACTGAGACGATGAACACTGATCTTTCTGTTTTGAACCCTCTGCAGACTCTTCCACCTGTTTTTCTCTTTTTCTTCAGAGAAAAAAAACCTATTTCCTCCATTATTTTTTAACTGTTTGTGTCCCAACTTTCCTGCTGATTTTTAACCCTCCTTTCCTTTCCTTTCCTTTCCTTTCCTTTCCTTTCCTTTCCTTTCCTTTCCTTTCCTTTCCTTTCCTTTCCT
>JAVDPK010001293.1:256032-268743 GCA_034780415.1 Cichlasoma orientale | reverse complement strand
ACACACACACACACACACACACACACACACACACACACACACACACACACACACAGAGTGGCTGACCTGGATACTGCTATCATGTGAGGAGCTATGTTAACGCCCCCCCTCGCAGCCTCTCAGCGTCCTTCCTCCTCTCTGTTCATTGTGTTCTTTGCATTCTCTCTCTTTCATGCTCAGCTTTATGTGCAGAATCGTACCCACATCCCAGCCTACCGGTGTTGCAGACAGTCGGGGACGAGTGCACGCACAAACCCATCTCCAAAAATGTTGGGATGCTGTGTCTGTAAAAACAGAATGCAATGATTTGAAAATCTAACCAGCTCCTATTTCATCCACAATAGAACAATAGAACACAGAAAGGAGATGATTTTGAATTTGATGGCAGCAACACGTCTCACAAAGTCTTGGAGAGGGTAACAAAAGACTGGAAAAGTAAGTGACACTAAAATGATGCATTTACTCAATTTGGGCTTTTGATATGCTTTATATGCGCTTCTAATGTTAATAAGATATGTGCTTGATTGATTATGAGATTTGCAAACCATTGCATCCTGTTTTACTCACATACAGCATCCTGACATTTTTTGGAATTGTGGTGAAACATAACGAAGAAGCAATATGAGAGTGTGTGCGCTGTAATCTACATTTTTTTGTCGTGCTGCAGGACCGAGTGACACAACACTTAGTCCAGGCTGTTTCAGAGAGTGGGTTCTGGACTCTTTTTTTAGTATCCTGGTTAACACCATGTTGTTTTGTTGGATGAGAAACGTGCTAGCATTGGTTATAAGCTAATGCTAGCGAGCTTGGTTAGCTGTATCCAAAAACTGTACAGGTGAAATCAGTTCAATTCAATTTTATTTCTATAGCCCCAAATCACAACAAACAGTCGCCTCAAGGTGCTTTATGTTGTAGATAAAGACCCTACAATAATACAGAGAAAACCCAACAATCAAAATGACCCCCTATGATTAAACATTTGGTGACAGTGGGAAGGAAAAACTCCCCTTTAACAGGAAGAAACCTCCAGCAGAACCAGGCTGAGGGAGGGGCAGTGATCTGCTGTCACCGGTTGGGGCAGTTGTCAGACTTCTTGGATGGGCTGTACCTCACAGCAGGACACATTATTTTTCAGATAATTCCATCAAAGACGCCCCCAAATACAACCACAGCACAAACACAGTGGCGTTCCCATTCAGGGCGTCGAATTTACAGAGCTGAGGTCTAACTGAGCGCTATCGGCAGGCTGTAAACATGTTTAATTTGGCTTTAAATTTGGATATTTTAACATGGGAGTCTATGATGATTGACACTGGCAGAGCTAACTCAAAATTTGGGGTTAATGAGTCAAAAGCACGGTGGCGCGGTGGTTAGCACTGTTGCCTCACAGTTAGAATACCATCTGGAAGGCCTGGGTTCGATTCCACCTTGGCCCGGGCCTCTTTCTCTCTCTGTGTGGAATTTGCCGTGTCTGCGTGGGTTTCCTCCCACAGTCCAAAAACATGCGCTTACTGGGGTTAGGTTAATTGGCTAATCTAAATTGCCCATAGGTGTGAATGTGAGTATGAATGCTTATCTGTCTCTCTGTGTTAGCCCTGCGACAGAGTGGCGGCCTGTCCAGGGTGTACCCTGCCTTCGCCCTATGTCAGCTGGGATAGGCTCCAGCCCCCCCCTGCGACCCTGAAAAGGATAAGTGGATGGATGGAGTCAAAATATTAACTTCAAATTTCGAGATATGGATGGTACTTCCGTTTTTTAGTGGCAGAAACTAGCTTCCATGTAATCCAGATTCTGTTTGTGGAAGCTTGTGATCACACAGGAACCCCCTGAAACGAGATGTAAAATGATCACGGGACTGCTGCTGCCCTCAGAGGAACTTGTGATGCGCCACTTTCAAGGACAAAAAGTCAAGCGTACAATATGTTTGCTGTTTGGAGAGCTTCAGTCATGAGAACAGCACTGTGATACGTGACTGTGTTTTTGGGATCCTAATGTCATGACAGGAACAAGGATTTTGTGTTGTTGAAACTCATCACTGAGACCATAAACCTCAGTAGGAAAGCGTTTCCTGAGGTCGTAGAGCCAGAGACCCTGACCCACTGCTGGCCTGTGGGTCAGAGGCTGCACTTTTATAGAGTCCAGGAGCTGCATTGGCGTGTTGTTTCATGCAGCAGTGTGATAACGCCTTTGAAGATGCCAAACATCATGACCGAGGGTTTTACAGCTCTGAAGTGATGGAGGAGGTCACCCCAAACATCCGAGAGTGGCCGGGGGTTAATGTTTGGAGCCAAAGTGACTATAACTGAATGTGAGGGGTTTAGTGCTATATGTTATCAGCTAATGCAAATAAGCTTGGTCATCAAGCTGCATCCATAAACTGTATGGCTGCGTCACACAACAGAATAATAAAATGCCAGAATTCACTCAGCAAAACTGTATCTGCACCACACAGGAAGCCACATCATTTGTCACATACGTCAATTAATGCACTCCTCTGATTGGCTCCTGCCCTGATTTAGCTTACGGCTTTTTATTTTTTACACATTCTTTTAACTTGTCAAAACTTGGCAACACCGTTTCCCACCATGATCAAATGTTTGCATTTCACTGAGGTTCAGCATGTAGCCCCAGCCCGAGGTCAGATGAGCTCACTCCTTTCTAACTCCACCAGCTCTTTGTTGCTGAGCCAAAACTTTTTGCCATGATTACAATTTTAATCCTCTCCTGCCCAAACTGTTCACTGAGCTTCAAAGAGCTTAAAACCCAAGTTTATTTTCCAAATCATCGTCACAATCAGCCGGTAATTAAAATGTAGCGTGCTTGGTCATTGTTCTAAGTAAAGACCAACACCTGCTGCAGTGGATTTACAGAGATACCACAAGTATGTGGACACCGCAACGCACAAACAACTTTTCTGGTTTTCGTGACATCTGAAATATTTTTGGCTGCAGAGATTCGCTCACATTCATTTTCATTTTTAAAAATGAAGATTCAAGAATCCATGCAAACCAGTTCTTCCAGACCACAGTGGGAAAAAATCATCTTGGTTTTGCCAACAAAGGTTTCACGAATGACACAACTGCAAGCAAACAACAGCTTTAAGGTCTGTATGACAATTTGTTTAAATATGTGGGCTCTGAATGTTGTTAGAACTCATTTAGATCAATAAGAAATTAATACTTTAAAACAGTGAATCATGCAAAGCTGCTCTTCCACAAACCAAGGATCAAAAACAGAGCTGGAAATGAGCATGCTGCACGGCAACAAAAACCAGTGGATTAAAGGAGCCACCTGTCCCGGAACATGCTCATGCCCGCTACGCTGCTGCCTCCTACTGGCTGCAGGTGGATTTAAGCATAAAACTTTCTCTTTCAGCCATTCAGTGTAAGCCCATAAATTAGTGGCTCAGTGAGCAATCACTCAGCAGAAGCACTTTCCTCATATGGACCTTTAATATGTTCAGTGCACATCATCAGCTACACAACAGCCCCACACCAACGCGACAACACCTTCAAGCACCAGAGGGGTCACACTGCACTGTGAAGGGACCACAATGGAAATAAGTGTTTACACTTTTTTAGAGACGTCTCTCACTTTAATGAAAACAGTTCTCATTATTGTTTATTCTGATCTTAAACACAATATCATGAGATCAAAAATACAGGTTTTCAGATCTAAATCTAATCACTAAAATTAAGTACGGCTCATCAGTTTTCCGCTTTAGCGTGGAGATGAATCCCAGCGGTGGAATCATGAGCTCTGAGCTTCAGCTGGTCCGAGGCTGAGGATTACACTGAACACTCACACGGCACTGGAATAACTTGGCCCCATATCTGCATCCGTAAGGTCACTTCACTTAGAGAACCAATAAATGATGTCTCGCTTCGATTCATATTTGACGCCGACAGCTACAGGTGTTGATTTTTTTAACTACTCATTGTTTAGCAGGCCTTTACTAAGCCTCTGTGGCTCACTCTCACCCCCTCACAGCCTTATTTTCAGCTGATCTGTGAGGACAAAGCTCTAAAGACTCCACACAGAGAGCGGCTGATAGATGTAGTGGAAAACTGAGCAGCTAAAGACAAATAACAGAATGAATACGGGCAAAGTGACAGGAACCAGAGATCCTAATGTATGATAATGGCCCGGGAACGTATCAGCTTACATCACCTAACCAATCAAACTGAGTCACCTCAACAATGTGTTGGAGTCAGAGTGCAGATCTCTGTTTTAGTCTTCTTAATTATTACAGGTGAATTTGTCAGGAGGAATTTAAGCTGTTCAGTGTCGATGAACACGTAAAAGCCTCTTCAGGCTCATTGGACACGTCTAAATTGAGTTTATCTCACTGTTACTTTATATATATATATAATATATATATTCTTCAGAGATCTGGTGACTAAAATAACCTTGACTCATGTTTCCTGTGGGTTTTTGTTCTGGAGAAATGTGATTCAGCAGTTTGTTCAGTGTAGACAACAAACATCATTTGTGTTTAGCTGTTCTTTTCTAATCATGACAATCACACACACCGAGTGTGCTTTGTGTGTCCTCCTGATATCAGTGAATTTAAAATGTCCTTATCAGTGCAGTCAGCAGCAGGTGATAAACCAACACCTGCAGCCACTTTGCTACAGGACCTCAGCTCCTGTGGTTTGTAATTTGCATTGATTTGCTCAGATTATTCCTCCCAGTATTCAACCTGGAGCCGTCCCATCTAACCAGTTCCTCTGAGCAGCAGGTAGACAGCAGAGACGGTGATGGCGGTGGCGGTGTAGGCAAACATTGCATTGTAAAGAGTGTTTGTCCTGATTCGCTCTCCCAGAGTCCTCTGGGTCTCCTCCAGGCTCCTCACCACCGCCTCAGACTCAGCTCTTGCCGGTCTCTCGTGGACCAGCTGACCAGCTCGTGTCTGAAGCTGCGGTTTGGCCTCCAGCAGCTTCCTCACTGCTGACACTTCGCTCTCAACTCTCCCGAGCCCGTGTTCCACTTGTCTCAGTTGTGGTGGCAGGGACTCCAGGAAGGACTCGGTCCTTTGGCTTCCTATGTGGAGGTCTTTTAACACCGAAAGAGACTCAGAGGGCGAGTGAGGGGCTGGGCCTTCTTTGTCCTGGCGAACGGCGCTCCTCTGCGCGAAGGCTTCACTCAGAGCGACTCTGAGGCTGTCGATGAGTGACCGCAGCTCGTCCTGCTGGGACCGATGGTTTCCGGCCTGCACTTTGAGGGCTTCCTGTAGGCTTTCTGGACCTTTCTGGGCCTCCAGCAGCAGATTCTTCAGCTCCTGCAGAGAACAGAGAACACGTGTGAGCTGAAATCATCATCGCACACTGCTGTCATGGTGGGGTTCAGATAAAGGTACATTTTAAGTGTTAATTACAGATAGGTGACAAATTTATTTAACTGATTTTTAAGTTAAAAATTGGGCCTATGCAACAGTTCAAAGGTTAACATCTTAACCGCCTCTTATTTAAGACACAGGTACGAGAGTGTTTCTTTCAATAAGGAAATGTTTATTACAGCAATGCTTAGTTAGATGGCTGTAAGTTAGGGTGGAGTCACCCTGTGGATGTGAAGGCTCTTAAAGGAGTGGGGCAGGCAGACAGGAACTACACTGAGATCGTGTCCACCTCTTACTGGAAAATGTGCTGATTTCATTTCACTCTTCAGGTATTTCACAAACACTTCTGAACTGCTCTCATTCCTCTTAATATTTTTTCTTTCTTGGTGGCGTTTATAACAGTAAAATCATTAGATAATGAAGCAGCAGCTACAAAAGCTTGTGTGGTTATCAGTCCTGCACCGGCACAGACCCGCTGCTCCTCTTTGGACCCCCTCCTCCACGCGAGTGTAGGCTTAAAGAAGGTGTAGCCCCTAGTGTAGCGCCCCTCCTCACCTGCAGGCGCACTCGGTTCACATATGTTGATCCCATGACCCCGATCAGGGCTCCGAGGACCGAGCCGATGATGGACCAGTTCTTGGTGCGCTCCGCTCTCGTCCTCTCCTTCTCGTGGCTTTCTCTGACGGCTGCTGAAAATAAGGCGAACTTCTCCCTCTCTGAACCCTCCGCGTTCTCGTACGCCGTCCGGAGGCGGCGCTCCTCCTGCAGCCGTGGGCAGCGTGAAGGAGAGGTGGTTTGTTAGGAATCTACTGATCTCTGTACGCCATCATTAATGATGCAAACTGTGGTTAATGCTGATAAAAGCGCTTCGTCTTCTGACCTCAATCTAACTGTGAAACCTAAACCAATAGTTTAATGGGGCTCCTGCCTTTAATTTAAAATAAAAATCAGCACTTTTAAGATCTCAACTAAATAAAAATTAAGACAAAACAATCTTGAATTGATACTACATTACAGTCAACAGGACATCTCAGAAACCACCCATCAGGTGGGACTGAAACAGTTCCTGAAGATAACCATGACAGTTTGAAACCTGTTGATATTTTTGGAGTGAGAGGCTGAGAGTGAACGTGAAGCTGTGGCTTCACTCACCAGCTTACCGACTACAGGCTGTGACCGAAAATAAGCAATGTTTTAAATTCTTCCCTACGACACGAAGGCAAGTTGTAGAAGAGGCAGGAAATGAAGGCCACTCTTTTTTTTAAATGATCTTTACTGATATTTCTGGCCCAGTGGGTTGTGTGTCCAGCTGGATGAAGGCAGTTTTACATCACCATGGACTGACAGGGTTCTGACCAAAGATCAACACCTTCAAGCTCAACTGAAGTTTGCAGCTGCTCACATGGACGAGCCAAAGGTTTGATAGTCAGATGAGACAAAGATTGAGTTATTTGGCCTCAATGATAAGATGCATATTTGGAGGAGTGAAGGTGAGAACGCTGCACCAGCTGTCAGGACGGCGGTGGCAGCAGCATCCTCTGCGGCTGTTTTGCTGTCAGTGGTACTGGTACACTACACAAAGTGGAGGGAATAATGAAGGAGTACCACCTCCAAATTCTTCAGCTTTACCTCAAATCAACAGCTTGACTCAATGATCCCAAACACATAAAAACTGGTTTTGGACTGGATAAAGCTGGAGTGGCTTTCCCAAAGGCCCAACCTCAAACCTACTGAAAATTTGTGGACTATGCTTAAAAGGCAGTTTCACCAGCCTCAGCTCACCTGCAGCAGTCTGTGCTCCATCGTGGCCAGCTCCAGGTAGTGCGCCTCCTCCCTGGAGACTCTGTCCAGTCGGTCTCTGATCTCCTTCAGCCTGCTCTGCTGAACCTCCAGGCTAGCGTGAGCCTCACGCACCATCCCCCTGGCCACCATGAACGCTGACTCAGCCTGGAAACACAAACTTCTGTCAGAGACTTGTTTATGCTTTTTTAAGTGTCCGACATCCTTATTCGTTCTACAGCAATTCAACATATCAGTGCAGGTCGACTACACTTGGAAGCTGAGCTTGTTCTTGCTGTCTGCTGACCTCAGTGACATTTGTCTGAGCCTTGCGGACCTCATTCAACCCCACAAACTCCTCGTACTTCTCCCACCAATGGTTGACCGCGGCAGTGCCTGCCTGAGCCGACCTCTGACCCCACTGCCGCCCCAGCTCACCTGCGTGCTTAAAAGGTGGACAGAAGAGAGAAAAAGGATGCCAGTTTGTTGTGTTTTGTAGTACTGACCCTTTATTGTTGTTACAGTCAGAAAAGGAGCTTTTTTTTGTACCTGTAAGGCAGCCAGGGCACGCTCCTTTAGAAGCTCAGCTCCTCTTTTCCCTTCAGGAGGGGAAGGGTTGTTGGGTGGTGGTGATGATGGTGAGCCAGGCTGATGGAGAGCACTGTAAGTTCGAACCTGAGTCATTCTGCCGGGCAGTGAGGCGCGGGACAGACAGCATGAGCCATGAGCCCAGAGATAGATCTGAGCCCCTCTGTACCTGACAGAGTAAAGATACTGTTAACCATCAGCTACAGTGCTCTATTTTTATTTACAATCAAATGTGATGCTCACACCAGCACCTCATTGAGAAGCAGCAGCAGCAGCAGAAGCAGGTTAAATATAGTCAGAGATTCACCGTCACTGCAGCCAACACTGGAACAGGCACCTGGGAGAACAAAGGGAAAACAACTGAATTAGATAAGCCATCAGCTGTACAAGATTCATGTGGAGATGGCCAGCAGGAGGTGTGCTGTTGTGTGAGACTGACCATCTACTAATACAGAGTCCAGTTTCCACAGATACTCCTTAAACCTCCCAGCAATCGTACTTGTTTAAACTTAAAAAACATGACTGGTGGTTTTAAGCCCACTTTTAGAGGCCATTCAGTCACTGTTCAGAGAAGAGCTTAGTTCAGACTCATTCCTGGTGGGTGCTGGACCCCACCATGATTGCTTTTTGTCAATGACGTGGTCTTCATTGAGCTACAGTATGAGGCAGTTTACAGCTGAATGCAAAGTGCCCAGATGAGAATTATGGCCACAAACTTTGGGTAGTGACCGGAATAAGATACACATGAAAAACACACAGAAATGTCAGAAATCTATTTTTTGGCACAACACCCCCAGAGAAGGACTGAGCAGCTCTGCTTAGCCAGCTTCCCCCACGACCCGGGCCAAGATGAGCTTCAGAAAAATGTAAATGTATAGTATTCTCTAAATTTATAAGACTGGTTACTCAGACATTTCGTTTATAGCCACTTCAAAGCAATTATCAAGCTCAAAATAAAATCGCCCCCCAAAAGGTGAAAAATAAGAATGTGAATGTGTTGTTACCTTTGAAGGAAGTGGCAAAACGTAAACCTAAAATCAATGACAGACATTTACCTGCCACAGATGGTGGCTTCCTGGCCACATCAAACTGCTGCCAAACGTACGACCTGCGGAGTAAACGAGACAAATGTGAACTGTGTGCTGAAAATCATCCTGCTGTTTGAACAGTGGACTGACATCCTCCTCACAGTGAACAACCCACAACAGTAGATGATACTCACGGGAAAATCCAAACAGTGCGTGAGGAGATGCGGTTTAAAGGCCCTGCTTTCTGTAAATTAGATCAAGAGTTTTCCCACTAAGGTTACCTGCTTCATCTGAGCTAGCTCCATGTTGCTAACAGCTACCGGCTAACTTACTTTTCTTAAGTTTTAAACTGTTTGAGACTCCGGTGACACAGCAATACAGCAGAGCAAACGTACCCGTTTTCTTCAACGCTATCCGACCACACATAACACACAGATTACGTTTCTTTAGAGCAACAGCAGTACAGCATCTTGATGTCAAGAGTTTTCTGTGAGACAGGCAACTAGCAGTCGTTCTACTTCCGGGTTAGACTGCGCTCACTGGGGTCCTAACAGCGAGGATTAGCGACAGGCGGCAGCTGTAATCGCAGCGGACGGGATTTTATTTCCTTTAAATTTCTATAATACGCTGCAGACATGTCTGGAAGAGAAGGTAGGACATCGTTTCCTTTGAGGCCCACCTGTAAAGTCTGCAGATCTTAAAAGATACCGACGAAATTCAGTGTAGCGCGTTTTTTTAGCTGGCTAATGCTAGCTGCCGCCCTCTATTTGCAGCGAAAATCCGACAAATTACTTTTAATCTAATCTGGGATGTACATACGGAGGATAGACCGTATTTTCAGACCATTTCTGAATCGCTGGAACTTAATAAATAAAAAATAAATATTCTCCCAGGTGGCAGATAACATAATTAAATCTGGATTATTAAAATTATTTTATTCTGATGGTTTTATTCGGAGCTGAAGGCTTCGTGGTCATCTGGCTGCTGCTTAATGTGAAGCAGGGCCGGTGTGGTTTCTGTTTAGCATCATTATTTTTATTTGCTTTCACTGTATTCTTTTTTTAATTATTTCGATTCACTGAATAGAGCTTACTGGATGTTCTATTTTTATTGTCTGTTTTAAATAGATTTTTGTCTAGCCTTTTTTAAAGTGACTTCCTTCATCTTCTAGTATGTGTTTTTGTAACGTCTTTTGCGTAAAGTTTTGAGTATAAATATCTGAAGTCAGCCATCCAAGAGCGTGCAGGCCGGGTGGAGTGGGTGGAGATGAGGGTGATTTGTGACAGCAGTAAGCGTGAAAGGGAAGGTTTACAAGATGGCAATGAGACCTGTTGTGATGAATGGTTTGGAGACGGTGGCACTGACAAAGAGACAGGAGATGTTAAGATCTTCATGGGAGTGACCAGGATGAGTACATCAGAGGGACATCTCAGGTTGAACAGTTTGGAGACAAACACAGAGGCAACGCTGAGATGGTGTGGACATGTGCAGAGGAGGGAGAGTGGATATACTGGACAAAGGCTGTTGAATATGGAGCTGCCAGGCAGGAGGAAAAGAGGAAGACCTCAGAGGAGGTTGATGGATGCAGTGAAGGAGGACGTGCAGAGGGCTGGTTTAACCGAAGAGGATGGTCAGATAGGGTGCGATGGATCCAGATGATCCACTGTGGCGGCTCCCAAAGGGAACAGCTGATGGATTTTATCTAGACTTCATCAGTTTATTTTAGAGAGAAACTTTATTTCAGACTCTGTTTGTATATAATGTTTTTCCACTTATTTTTACTTTGTGGATCTGTATTTTTATGTTCTGTCTAGATTTACCTTTTTGTTTTGTATCTAATTATTTTATTATTAAGTACTTTACTATTTAATTTTTCAAGTTGTTCTCAGTTTCATTGTACTCTTATTGTATTTATGGTCTATGTAAATTTTAATTTATTTCTTTGACGTTAATTTATTTTCCTCAGGAGGCAAAAAGAAACCACTGAAGGCGCCCAAGAAACAGAACAAGGATGTGGATGAAGTAAGTATCCGGTCCCAGAAAGCTGAATCTGTTCGTGTGGACGCAGCATTTCCAGTGGCACAAACATACCACTGATCAGAGGTCATGACAGTTTGCACAAAATTGAACGCGCGGCCTGTTGTTAGTCGATGGTGCTGCTGTTGGTCTGTTTATAATGCACTGTTAGGGAAACCTGTGATCAGCTGAGACCGAAGAAGTCACCTGGATGAGCGAGGAAACGTGTCCCCACTGAAACGCTGCGTCCAGATGAACGGAATCAACTTTCTGGCTTTTCCTTACCTGAAGTATTGAGTCCTGTGATTGCTCCTCACGTTACACTGGATAATAACTTACTATCAGGCTGCTGTTATTAAACCACTTACATCTCTTTAGAATAAAGCTATCAGTTATGAATAAGATGTTAATATTTCATTGTAATATTTTATATATTTATACTGTATATTTAAAGTACAAGAGTTTTTAGAAAACATAAAATAATGATGTCAGTGTTTGACAGCCTGGTCTGATGACCACAAGTGTCAGTGAAGAATCTGATGAACAGAAATCAGATGAAATATTTGTGTAAAAATGTTTAGAGGTTCAGCTGCAGCCTGAACTGAGCTGAACATAACACGGAAACATAAAAGGAGTCCAGCTGAAGGATTTTAAACTGGACGTGTGTCCGCAGGACGATGCGGCCTTCAAGCAGAAGCAGAAGGAAGACCAGAAGGCCATGGAAGCGATGAAGGCCAAAGCATCAGGAAAAGGACCTTTGAGTAAGAGCAGTCTTTGTCAAGAGCCGCGCACACACATTACCAAACCTTTGTTTCTTAATCATTTTTCTGCATGATGAGAAAATCGACACATGTTCAAACGTACGTCGTGGGCTGTGGTGTTTCTGTAACTGTTACCAGCATATGTTTCTGAATTTCCCCATCGTGGGGCTAATAAAGGGATTTCTTATTTCTTAGCACTCTGAGTTCAGGAGCTCTGCCTGTTTCCTTTGGCACTTGAGTTTTTGGGCTTAATTTAGCAAAGGTTTTAAGTTATTCCAATAATATAATAATATTTGATATTTTGCTAGCTTAACCTTGAGACTCAGATTTCCACGGCTCCAATGAAAGCTTTGACCCGCAGTTTCATTCATGCAGGTCAGTAAATGTAAGCGAACCCAAAACTTTACTCTAAATTCGACCTCAGGTCTCTGACCTTTGCGTGCCCTCTAAAAATGAAATAGTTTAGACTTTTTTGTTACTTTGATTTCAGTTTTTCACTGATCTTTAAATATAAGGATGCGGTGACAAAGAACCATATAAAATGATGTAATTGCGTGAGAAACCTAATTTCATTTAAAGTCATTTCTACATTGTTTCACACTTAAAATCTCATTGGTCACAATGACTGCAGCTTTAATCAGATGCTTCCTTTTCTCCCTCCTCCAGGTGGAGGTGGCATCAAGAAATCTGGGAAGAAGTAAAACCTGAACTGAAGATATTTGTTTGCTCCCTGTTTGCTTCCTTCATCTGTTTGCCCAACAGCTACAATTTGTTCTTGTTGTAAAAAAAAATAACGGAGAACCTGCCTGAGCTGGACGTGCGGTGGTGTAGCGGGGAATAAATTTAACAAGGACCGGAGAATGGCCCGCAATCAAACTGAATTGGAGGTTTCACACATGCACACAGATGACTGTCGTAAACACCGCACAGCCCGAGTCTTGTTTCTGTGATTTTTGTTGTAAGGAGGGAGATGCCAATAAAGTTTTTTTGTAATTAATGCTCGTTAGTATTATTTCTCGGTTAGTTGGTAAGAAATCACTTGGGAAGCTCATCATCACTAACAGTTAGTGATGGGCAGATGAGACCTCATTGGGTGTATGGCACATTTCCCAAACTGTGTCGACACTGTGTTGAAACTATATGCTGTATCATTTAGTGGCGACATCTGCTGGATTCAAAAAGCCATTGCAGGCAACTGCAA
>JAVDPK010001293.1:187330-199919 GCA_034780415.1 Cichlasoma orientale | reverse complement strand
AGTCGCTCATATGACTGCGCTAGTGAAGACACTCTCTGGCCAATCAGTGGCATGCTGTTCTTCCGCGTCACATTTTCTTATCGCCAAGGACCGCTCAGAACCTCGAGTGAGTGGGTACGAAAAAAGTATCTGCAAACTTGTACCCGTTACTAATGGAAACGCCCTCAAACCGCCACGAGTCGACGCGACCCGCGCCGAGCAGTCCCGAATGGAAACGCACCATTAGGCTGCTTTTTTGAGACTGACCTCCATATAATTGGCAGGCCAGTGGACAAAATAGTTTATATTTCCAAATATATATATTTTTTAGTTCACGCAATCATTATTAACCCTGTAACGCCTGTTGCATCATATTTAATACACGACTTTTTGAGCCTCATACCTCATCAGTGTGATTTTATTATTTTTGTTTATTTATTTTTACTTTCCTTTTCCAACACACAAAAGGAGATTAAACACAGAAATAAAACACAACTAGGCTGCTAACAAAAACTAGCCTCTGTTTGCAGATCATCCATATTCTTGTCTCCATTTTCCTGCTTCCAGTAAAATTCAGAATTTATTTTAAAATTTGTGACGCAGCACTCGGAAAGCCAGCCGGAGACACAGACCAGGAATCCCAGAACAAAGACAGCTGAGCAGTGACGCAATCAAGAACTGGACTTTCCAATATTTCTACGGTCTGCTATCTTAAGTTCACTGTCTGCAAGTGTCTCTCAGAACCGTGTCTGAAAAATGTTTATTGAACAGTTTGTGATTCGTAATCTGCAGGTAAACAGTGAATCATTGTACCCCAAATGCCCATCCAGCAAACCTCAGTTATGAGGGGGAAAGCCCCGCTCAGCCGCTCAGCCACAGACGTTTGTACCTTTAGTGATGCTGGAGACTTCTCAGTCTTTAGCCTGCGGTGATAACGCTCTGTGCATTGTTGTCACTCGCTTCTTGTAAGCTTAGTAGAGTTTTTATCAGAAATGTAATCATCTAAGAATGTGCTACAAGTGAGTATTTATCTGTTTGCATTGTTACTAATGCACAATAAATCTTCAGGTAACAAATTCCCACAAAATAAACAAAAAACAGATAAATCAGTTGGTCTGAAGTTTTGAAACTTGAGAAAACAAAGTTTTAAAAAAAAGTAGCGACGTGCTGAGACCTTATTCCATTCGACAACACATTTTATTTGGGATTTATTGACAATAAGAACAGCAAAAATAATTCAACCCTGAGTAAACGCACATTGGAGCCTAGTGTGTCCTATCCAGTAGGGCCGTGAGAGTGGCATGCAGCCTGCAACAGTGTTTCTGTTAATGAAACAACAGTAAACAGTAACAGTAACAGTAAACGAAATGCCTTTCTTACTGCTGCATAATCGCCAGGTTTCACTTTCAAACTGGTTCCAGTGGAATTTGTGCCGTCACATTCTTTGAACAAAAAATGACGGTGATTTATGAGAAGGTGTGTGTCAGTAGACCCGCGCGTGTCGAGAGTGGATTTTTCCACCAAAAAAACTGGAATTAGATGTAAAAGACGAGATGGTAGATTTTTTTTTTTTTTAAGCAGATTGGTGGTTTACTCAGTGAAGGCGATTAGATTCTGATGAGTAAGTTAACATTTAAACAGACCACTATCTGCGCTCTGCAGATCTGATAATCTGCTACTCAGTGAAAGTGGCAGGTGAGTGATCTTAAGTGAGGACAGAGGTCACAGGTAACTCGGGGTTGCTGGGGCAGTTTGCAGCAATGCTTCAGCTCTGCTGATGTGCATTTTTCTGTAATTGCTGACTGTTTAATCACCAAAAATTTATTTTATGCTTGAGGAAATGAAACTCACGTAAACACTTCCTTTAAAATATTTTTATTACAGCCTTGCTGGTTTTCATTTGGAGGACAGTCAAAGCCTCTTTCTAACGTATATTAATGACAGTTTTGCATGCTGACTGATGGATACCGATAGAGACGTGAGGTTCAGCCTTTAGTGTCAACATTTCTTTAGGTTAAGCTCCTGTGAAACCTGCCTCCACTGGAAAATAACAGCTCCTGTCTGTCAATAATACCCACATCTATACAAACCGTTGTTCATTTATCTAAAAGATAACGCGCACAAACTTTGCAGTGAGCTGCACGCATGGCTGCACAAGCAAAAGTAAGGCCTGAAGTACTTAACAGTATTTGTACAGCAACAAAATACGGGTACACAAAGAAAGAAATTCAATGGAAAATGCAGAGCAGGAGAAAGGCTTATTTAGTCCTCCTTCTCTAATTATTAAGCAGACAATACATAGTGAACAAACTAAGCATTCATCTTAATCCTTAGATGCTCTAGCAGTTTTCCTGGACACCAAAGAAGTATTGGCTACTTTTCCAGACTGTTTTGGGGTCGTCTCAGACTACTTGTTGCCTTGATTACACTTTGTTGTTTCTGGAAACATGGCGGCAGAGTAGCCGTTCCTGTTATACTTCTTTGAAGTCGCCACCTGGAGCATGTGTGTAGTTGGTGCACTGCAACGTAAATTGGCTGTGGACGAGTCCTTGCGGTCACAAAAAATCGGTGGGCACACAAATGTCTGCGCAGACTCTCCCTGTCTGACTGGTTTACATCAGGCTCTAGTGGACTTGCAGGTGCAGACTGTATAATTGAGGCATTGACTGTTAGCATAGCTTAGGGTAGCCTTGTGCTTAATTTATACTTTTGTCTTGAATCTGTGTAGAGCTACACGGCCTACACAAGTGGCCAACACGGGTGCCACACCTGTACACCTGTACATGCTGTGTGTACAACTTGAGGCCCCGTGTACACGACAAAGTTTCCAGTGGAAACGGTGTCGTTTTGCCGTTGTCGTATCTGAAAATGATGCGTTTACATGGAGACGTATTTTGTTCTTCTTTAAAACCTGAACCGAACAAACCCTTCTCTGCATACCTTGTCTAATATGAATTGTGATGGACGTCTTTCAGTATTTCTGACACTTCTTTATTGTTTGAAAATCCCAGTGATGGCAGTTGTAGTTTCCGCTGGTACTTGAAGCTCATGTTGCAGCTCTTTCTGCCTGATTGGCTCATTGAATGAATGAATGCTCTCGCGGCTCACTGATTGGCTGACTAGTTGAATAAGCGGCTGAATAAAGGCCGACTCTAGGAAGGTCACCGGGGCAGTAGTCTCACTTTCCTGAGGTGTTACGCCCGTCCCTTCTTTCTCTCTGCATCCTTTCTTTCTGTCGGTCAGTAGAGCAAGTCAGGATTACCGTGGTAGGATTAGATGCTGATGGCAGGTGACTACACACACACTGAGGTAATTCTATACCTGTTAATGCTGCCTGGTTGACTAAGCAGATAGAATAACAGCTCTGTGTGTATATATATGTTCTCTACATGGAGAGGCCAGGCTGTGTGAATCGAGTTTACTGTGTCAGTGCCAGTGGGGCTTACATACAGTTTCCACTCTTTATGGCAGCGCTTCAGGCAGGGATAAAGGCTGTCTGAATAAAATAAGTGAGGACGTAAGGCCATTAGCAGACCCCAAACCTAACACTGATTTACAAACAGCCCAGTGCTGGAAATTCAGGTTTCACTGTGGGGGGGAATTCCCCTTTAAATGTTTCCTGTAAGGTTATTTTTAGACTTTGGGGGTGTAAATCCTGTTCTTACCTCAGGTTGTGCTTTGCTATCCTCTCTGTCTTTGGTGCCTTTCTTTTTCCTTGATCCCCTCTCCCTTCCACCCCTCTCCCTTCCACCACGTCACCACCTCAGTACCGGATATTCGAGCAGCTTATTTCACTGTTATCACACAAACATACTATAAGCCGTGGAACGTCTCTTTGGACTGTTGCTTCACCTGCGTGACATTAGCGTTACCTGTCTGAGGATCCTGAGGATTCACGCTATAAATGTTGGCTTCAGTGGGACTGCTGGTGTAATCAGGAAAAAATGTAAAAACAGGTAATCAGTGTACGGTTTCTTGTTCCGGACATGGTTCATTGTTTGGTAAAGCAGATAAAAACTAATTAAATTACTCCAAGATGGTATTTTGCCAAATGCAGTTCCTCCTTTGTTTTCTGCATCAGATAATACAAACATGCAACCAAACCTGCTCAAACATGATTGGTCAGCAAAATTTGGACTACAAGCTGACTGTGAATGGAAACCAGCAGGTTTCTGGTCCCAAATATCCAGAGCTTTTATACAGATGGTCTATATTTCTATCCAGATATCTAACATTAACTTTACTTCAGCTCCAGGAATGTAGTGGAGCTCAAAATGTAAAAATAGCTGTCCGGCCAGATGAGCGTAGACAGCTGTTTCATCGGCAGCTGTCTCAGGGAACCCTCTGGACATCATCGGTGACCCTTGTGGGTCCCGGGACCCTAATATAGCAACCACTGCTCTAAAGCTCTTAGTATCAAGCTGCAGTGGACCCTGAAACTCTGTCTGTCTGCGGTCTCTTCAGCCCTGCCGGCTGCAGTGCTGGAATATTTTGTCTGCAGCCGACTGCGACATTCCTGGCAGTCACAACAAAGCCAGGCAGAATTTTAGGTTTAGCCAAGAGGTGGCAAGGGAACAAGAGGAGACCTCTGAGAGCAGCACAGACCGAAATGCAAGCAGCAGGAGGCGCTTTTTATGTTACACATTCTTGGTTTGACGCTCGGTGTCTGCTCAAGCTTAATAAGCTTCATTTCCTAAATAACCAACAAGGAAGTTTGGGATTAAGATTGGTAGGTTTACCAAAAAATGTAGGAAATTTGTGTTTCCCACACATTTAGATTGTATTTGTGGTTGGTGGGGATGGCACACGCTTTGTTAAAGTAACTGTCAAATGCCATTTATAGGTTTCTCTGCTCTGTAGAGCTGACATGAACCAGCTCTCCACCTGCTGCAGGTTCTGGCTCGGATGGTCCTAAATCTCTGAGGACCTCTAGAGCAGGAAATGGACTCCTGCAGTTCAAGTCTGTGTAGTTGTGCACTGTCGAACTGCTGGAGAGAATCTTCACTGGGGAGAAAGCTCGAGTATATAGATGACTTCTACTGGGTACTGGCAATCAAAAAAATCAGAATATAATGTGGAAAATTGCTGTACTGAAATCAAGAGGGCACCAAATATACACACTAGGGTGGCACCTAAAGATGATTTTGGTAGTCAAAAAATCTGTCAGTTATTTTATTGATTAGTCAACGATTATTTCAATCTTACCTCACCTGTCCAAGCCTGCCCACCTGTTAACATCACCTTGTCTCTTCTCACCATTAAATAATGACCCATAAAAATATGAGTTTGACACTAATAAATGTATTTTTAACATTGATGTGACATCACAATAAATATCAAATAAACAGTGCTTATTAAAGTGAATGCAATTTTTATTTTTAAATGGAAATATAATGTGCAAATAAATAAAAATGGCCTCTGTCCAAAGGTTTAAATAAGACTTTTTATGAAATTTGTAAACATTGCATTGTAAACTAGTATAAAAGTAGAGCTCAAATAGACGAGGTTAAACATTGGCCATACGAATAAAGCTGTATGAAACAGGTTTTGATGATCAAATGTAAAACACAATGTGATGATGTAATTGTGTTTTAAATGCCTCTGAAATGTGTCGCACTGACAGGTTAGCCTCCTGACTTTGGAAGCAGTGCCGGCCCCAGTAGCCTGTGCAGAATGAGGTTACGCAGCGCTTCAGTCGACTTATGTCAGTTTACACTGACAATGACAACATACGAGTGCTTGTTTTTGACATTAAGGTTCTGCAGAACTGCACCGCTTTGCTAAGCTGCCATCTGCTTGCTGTCCACATGACTCATTTCCACCTTCCCATGACTGAAAGAAACGGGCGTGGCCACCTGTTAGTGCTTCACCCCGGTTGGGTGCAAATGGTGTCAAAACATCATTTTTCCTTCCTGTTAAAAGGGAGTTTTTCATCCCCACTGTTGCAGAGTGCTTGCTCATGAGGGTAGTTTTGACTGTTGGGTTTTCTCTGTAGTTGTTGTAGGGTCTTTATCTTACAGTATAAAGTTGTGATTTGGTGCTATATAAATAAAACTGAATTGAATTGAATGACTAGTAAATATATAAGTACTTATATTGCTGTTGTGTCCCCACAGATCAAACCTTTAACCGTTACTGCCGATGCTGATACAGACAGAATAATTATAATTGCCTTTATTTGGAAAAAAAAATGCTTACATTTCATTTCTGGCAGTGACTGAATGACTGAAACTTGCCATCAGTCCTTCAGTCTTTCATACAATAACCACTGATGATTTAAAATCACTTGTTACTGTTTATACCCCAGTACAAGTTTACCCCAGGTTCCACCCAGAGATCAAACATGGAATTGGAGTGTAGTCTCTTTATTTTCCTCCATTTTCTATTCATCACAGGCTCGCTGTTATATGTTCACCAGAGGCATTCAGCCGACCACCTGCAATATTTCATCACGCAGAGCTAAATCCCTGCAGCCAGTAAACCTGTCAGCCCCATGCTGCGTGCATGCTTGGCTAGCTGTAAAGCGGGGGCCGGCTAACGGCTTTAGCAGTGTGGAGCTAAGAGGCTAATGGTGTTGTGTTAGGGGTTAAATCGGTATTATCCTCTCCTTGGTGGACCAGCAGAGACAGAGGACAGACAGGGTGACTGGATTCATGAAAATAAAGAGAGAGAGAAAGTGGGATTCAGGCCTCTGTTCCAGCAGGGCTTTCCTGAGTTTTAATTCAATAACCAGAACACTGAACCAGCAGCTGTTCGTTCAGATGCGACCCAAGGTCAGAGCCTGCATCAACCAGCGTTACATTACATAATCAGTCAGCTGCTCTTACAAAAGGCAGATAACGAAGTAGCTTTGACCCCGCAAAGGTAAACACCAGGAAGATATCTTAATGTCAGACCAAGGTAGCGATTAGGGATGCACCAATTCAGCTTTTTCTTTCTCCGCTCCAAAACAGTTTTATCTTTGTTTTTACCCGCTGTTAGTCCCGATCTGATGCCAGTGTTACATTTAAAAGCTGTTTTCCTCACTGGGAAGAAGTGACCACGAAGGCAACATCAGACTCGACTTAACCATCACTTTCCTGACTTTGGAAGTTAAATATAGAGTCACAGGAACTGAAATGGTGTTAGTAAAGTTGACTCCAGCATGTTACCGTAGTGTTATGTGCATTAAAAGCTTCCTGACAAGTGTTAAACTGCACGTAATGACGGTGAGAGACCGGGACGTCATTTTCCTCTGAACTTTCCTGTCCTGCAGCTACGCTTGACCACAGTTTGCAGTTTAAGTCAAAAACAAATTAACAACCACACAAAAGCTCGTTTGCTTTGTAAACAACTCACAGATGTGACACCAAACTATTTTTGTTTACTCGCTGAATATTCTGGCTTTGTGAAACATACAGAGAGATAATTCTGTTACTTTAGTGTTTATTATGTCAATCAGTTACCAGAGCATGTTTGCAGACCTTGACAAGCTGAAGGCTGATTGAAAGGAAACATGCCCCTAAAACGAGAGATGGATTATACACCTCCTCTAAAAGGAAATCCATGAAGTCCATCCCCCGGACAATGTACGATTTTGATATTTTTCGCCTACTTAACCTGTAAAAATGATCATAAATTAAGCCAATTTAATTAAATTTGCTTCGAGGATGTTTCATGGAGCCGCCGGGATGTTCGGCTATTAAACAGAAGCAGTTTTTCCTGACGTGGGATTTGTTGCAAAGTCAAAAATCTGAATGAACGTCCTCCAAGTTTGGTGGTTCCGTGATTTTTGCCAGGAGTTTGCACAAAACAGGAACGCCGTAGGGACACGTCTCCAAACTGCTGACATGCTGCTGATATGATACGTTGGCTCTCCAGCTTAGCAACCAGTGCACTGATGCCAGCGCATGACGCAGGCTTTTTGAGATCCCTGGAAGTCAGACCATCTTTTGTTGTTGGAGCCCCCAGGGTGTGTTTCAGGCTGTAAGGAGGTTTAGAGCTTTAAGGATTAGCTGACTAATTGATTAGTCACTCGAATTTCTCCTGTTTTTGTTTAAGTGCAAGTTAAAAATGATGAAAAGACGAAGTGAAAACTGAACATTGAGACGGTCTCAGAGAGACGACTGCAGGTTCCTGGAGAATCGGCAGCAGTTGCTTCGTGTTTCGCTCTGCTGCTGTTTTTCTGTGTCCGCTTCAGAATCGCAGAGAAGCAAAAAATAACGCGTCAGCCAGCTGATGATCGGTTTTCATGCTGTTCACAGAGACGGGCTGGGAAGTGTGAACATGTGAATTTAAGAGCTGCATTCATTGCTTAAAGTCAACTGAAACTAATTGACAGGTTTTGATAAAAAGATATAATTTTCACTCGTTATCAGTATTTGTCCTTAGATTTTTCATCTCATTTGACTCACGTCTTTAGTACCTTCATGCTTCTTTCCCATTTGTACATTTCAGACCTCTGTTCTCTTCCTGTCATCCTGATTTGATTCAATCCCAAATTCATTTCAGTGGAGCCCATTAATCCTCACTGGGTTTAATACTGCAGCTATAATGCTCTGCCAACGCACTGACAACACATTCTCTGTAACCCCTTTCTTTCTCTCAGCGCACTTTGTTGGACTGTGAGCAAAAGTTTATTCATGCCACGGGAGTAAGGTGACTAAATATATGTATGTTTCCCTCTGTTTATGTTTATATGCAGCCACCAGATTAAAATAAGTCAGATGTTTCAGCTTTATGCATGTCTGTTGAGTTTTGCGTGATTTGTTTTCTGCACATTCCAGTCCTGTGCAGACGAATGTCTGACAGGTTTAAGGCTAATACCCAAATAATGCCTCTTTCTCCCTTCATTAAGGCTACAAGTCCTTCAGGATTACCGCTGTGAAAGAAATATTGTGAACATCTCTGTTAGACTTAGGGAATCCTGTTGCATCCTGACTTGTGTGATGGAGGTTTAATGCCATCATTTGTTCTCACATTCTTGCTGCAGGCCAGTTACCCTACATGGGAGGACTTTGTAACCAAAGGAGCTAAACTACAGTCACAGCTCAGGTAAGATGCAAATTTTAATACATTTTTAATAAACAGCTCGCTGTTAAAATGAAGCATTTTCACCTGCAGGGCAGATTAACCTGCAGCTGAAGCGGCTGCAACACTAACCTTTGGCCATCTTCAGCTTTGCATGTTTCTCCTCCCTCCGTTCTCTCTCCACCACACATGCTTCAGCGTGTGGTCGTTAACACATTCCTCTTCTATTTTTGTTGTTTACTGGTGACCAGCAAACTATTTTTGGTGTTGGTAAGAAAACTAACTGCTAAATAAACCAAGAATTTTATAATAACATCACTGTATAAATATTCAGTGATGGTTTTTTAACTTTATCGGTTAAAAATCGTGTTCATTATACAACTTAGCAGAAGAAAATTGGAAGTTTACCTGAACTACAATGAGGTGGTACATACGTTTTTCCATGGAAAATATCAGGTCACAGTGACGAGTCAGCTGTAAGTGTCATCGTGTCATCAGTTTGAGGTTGCAGATGAAAGACAGATTTGGTCGTGTGAACCTCTTCTTAGGAAATGAAATGTATTTACTGGTCTAATAAACATGCTTGATGCTGGACTGTGAAAAGCATTCTCAGAGTAAATGTCTAAGGCGATATTGAGAGTGTTGGGTCAAAGTTCACATATGAAAATGCCACAAAAAGGAAAGGGCTTTCTGAGGGTATCCGAACATCCACGATGTAGTTCGATCAGACCAGTAATCCTGCTTAATTCACAGCCGTGCTGAGTAGGGGCTAAGCAGTGAAGCTACCTAAGTACCCATTCTTTCTACCTTATGTTTTACAGCTTCTTTTTGTTTTTATGCCTTTGGCACATTCATTACAGACAGATCTCTTCTCACCAGGTTTCATATCTATGCAAGCACTGTAGCGCCACAGAAACGAGCTTCTCTTTATTGGATCACGTAGAGCTTAAAGCATCAGATTTGTCATAAATAAAAAAGGAGTTCAGAAATAGTTTCTGGATTTTTTTTAAATCATTTGATTGTCATTCATGACTAATGTGAAAAAAGTATGTTTACAACCTGGTACAAAATGTTTTTGGTCTCTATAGACGTTCCATGCACTTCATGCACACACTGCTCGAGAGCTGTCTGCCATTTTGAACATAATAGAACCACTGATTGCGAGGGGGAAATATGTTCTTCCCTGACCGGTTGCAGCAGGTTGCTGGCTGAATCAGTGAGTCAGTCACAAAGAGGGTGCTTCACCAAAAACAGCTTTTGGTCGCTAGCAGTTTGTGTGCAGTTGCCCGTAGTTTGCATGGAAGATGCCGACTTGTCTGCAGACACTCGCCAACCAAACGTGCAGCCCTGCTCAGACGTGAAAAAGTGTGAACCGGAAACACCTTCAAAGTAAAATCTGCGCCTAAATGCTGCAGCCAGTGCATTTCAAAAGATGCAGCTTTTATTTTGAAGGAACGGGGTCTATGTTTCTGGTTTGTGGACTTTAAAGAGTTTCACTATGACTCTGAGATGAGTTGGCGATTAATTGCAGATGAGTCAGCGACCACAGCCATCTGCTAGCAAGCAAAGCAGTCACGAGGAGGTTCTCGTCAGCTGTTTGGGGAACGTTTTCCCCTCGTGACCCGTGGTTGCCAGATGGTGGCCGACCTCTCTCTAGGCCTTTGTGACTGGGGGTCTTGTTCACTTGACCCTACGTTGTCACATGTCCAAAATGGCAGACAAGTTATTGCAATCACTGATTTCTCTTTCATTGCTAATAACTCTGTTTGGATTTGGGGACGTAACTACTGCCAGCTACGCCTCATTTCCTCTAATGCAGGTCTGAGCTGGACCTCTACCGTGTTTGTGGTGATGGTGTCTGTTGGAGCACTTTTTGTGGAATGATGTAACAAATAATTAGCAGATGTTTCTGTGCTGATTTACACTGCTCAGAAGAATTTAATGAACACTTTGAAAACACATCAGATCTCAGCGGGGGGAAAAAAATCATGCTGATATCTATACTGATGTGAATGTGTTAGGATGCTGCATCATTTAATGGAAATGAAAGTTAGCAACCTGAATTTAAAGACACCCCAAAAGTCAAAGTGAAAAATGATGCAGCAGCTGGAACATTTTGCCGAAACTCTGAATGGTCCTCAGTAGTTTGTGTGGCCCCCACCTGCTTGTATGCAGCCTGACAGCGTCGGGGCTCCTAATGAGATGATGGATGGTGTCCTGGAGGATCTCGTCCCAGACCAGAACATCACTGAGCTCCTGGACAGTCTGAGGTGCAGCTTGGCGGTGTCAGATAGACTGAAACATAATGTCCCAGAGGGTTCTATTGGATTTAGGTCAGGTGAGTGTGGGGGGCCAGTCAGTGGTATCAATTACTTCATCCTCCAGGAACTGCCTGCATACTCTCACCAGCGTAGGGTCTGACAGGTCCAAGGAGTTCATCCTGATACCTGATGGCAGTCAGGGTGTCTGTGTGCCCCTCCATGGATATGCCTCCCAGACCATCACTGACCCACCAAACCGCTCATGTTACAGGCAGCAAAACGTTCTCCACGGCTTCTCCAGACCCTTTCAGGTCTGTCACATGTGCTCAGGGTGAACCTGCTCTCATCTGTGAAAGCACGTCGGTGTCCTCCACCTGTAAAACCATTCCTGTTTGGGGGTTGTCCCATTGTTGCCCCTCTAGTGCACATGTTGTTAACTTCAGCTGAAACTGATTAACAACCCCCTCTGCTACTTACCTGACCACATCAATATCCTAGAAGGTGACTCGATGCTACACTCTGACTAAAACAGTGTTCCTTTATTTTTTTGAGCAGTGTAAAAGCACTTCACACTCATTCAGTTATTGTCCACTTTGTAACATGGTAACACAGGGCTGATACCACAATGAGTGATGTCACTGTGGCTATGTTCATTTTAATATGGTCTGCAGTGTTGACCGAGTGGACCTGTTCTTGAGGTTGTCCAACAAGAACAGTCTCTTGATCATTTCAGGATTTTATAGTGTAAAAGAACGACCCTATCAGTTTATTTGAGACTTTACTTTGAGACCCCTTATTGGTGTTATATCAGTGTTATAAAGATACTTTTAATAATCACCAAAATTGGTCTTTGATTATGAGAAATAGCCAGGTTTCACTTTATAGCACTATGGTTTACTTTTTGTTAGTGAGATTTTATTTGCTGGTTTGAGCTAATTTGCTGCTGCCTTTGATGGTCAAATGATTTTCTGGGCTTCAGACTTGGTGCTGATATTGTTGGATCCTGTTTTCAGCTACACAACACTAACAGGCCTTTTGTCGTCCCATGGGGGGTTTATCCTGCAGAATTTCCTTTTTAAATATTCTGGTTATTGTTATATTCTGGTGTTTTACATGAAAGCTGCACAGGTTCTGACTCAGACTCATTCTGTCCGGTAGCTGGCTTGGTTTAATGACAGTATAATTGCTGTGTTTCCCAGTAGGCCAGTTTACTTTGATAAGCATCGCTCTGCCTGCAGTAGCCAGTCACAGTCCATTAGCCCTGCCAGTCAGCCAGCTAGACACACACACACACACACACACACACACACACACACACACACACACACACACACCCACAC
>JAVDPK010001293.1:166882-183744 GCA_034780415.1 Cichlasoma orientale | reverse complement strand
CTAAAACTAAATTTAATTTTCGTCAAAAGACTATGACTAAAACTAAATCAAAATTTGCTGTCAAAATTAACACTGCAGTGGACCAAATAAATGCTTTCCCTCCTGATCTGTGCGTCCCTTTCGTTGTCCTCACACTGTGATCTTTCACTGTTTCTCTTTTCATTATAAATAGCGTGATCATGAGAGAGCTAATTAGCACCATTAACTCTCTGTGGACAGTGTGTGTGGGATCTAAGTGTTGCTGCTGAATGATGGCATGTGGCAGCCAGTTGTCAGTACGCAGCTTTTTTCTTTGCCGTACTTTTTTTGTGCTTATTGTTCCTTGATGCCTCTGGCTGTTTTAGGTCGTCTTCTTCTTGATGCTTTTAAACATTTCTCTCAGCCTCCTCTGTCTCTCTCTGTGGTGACACAAGGAGAACGTATGTGTAGCTGGATCTTTTACCCTGAAGATTAGCTTACAGTGGTCCACATTCACAGAAAGGTGCGCGAGGCTGATGGATCGGTGCAGATGTCGTACTGTGATGTTGTGGTGAACGGAGCTGAGTGTGAAAGTGAAGCTTTCTGTTTACGGTCGATCTAACGCACAGCTAAGGTCATGAGATCTGGGCAGTGACTGAAGTGAGGTAGCGAGTACAGACGTCTGAAATGAATGTCTGGACTCGGCCAGAGACAGGGTGAGGAGCTCGGTCATCTCGAGGGAGTCTGGAGGAGAACTGATGCTCCTTCATGTATACAGTTGAGGTGGTTGGGGTGTCCTCCAGGTAGACCCAGAACTCACTGGATTTTGCCAGTGGGTGTTATCATAGTGACGGCTTCCCCTTTAATGTTTTACCTGCTGTAATTGCCTTCAGTCCTCTGGGAGGACGTGTCTCCTGACTGCAGCGAGTTGCTCCAGTGGAGCCACACGAGCATTGCTGAGCTCAGACACTGATGCTGAGCTCAGACACTGATGCTGTGCGATGAGCCCTGGTGTGTACATGGTTAGTGTTGCAGATTATCCTTAAACCTGGCATTGCCAATTCCGCTCTACCATGCAGCTGGTTTTGTGCACACACTGTCCATAAAATGTAGTTCTCTTTATGAAATTAATGAATAGACACGTATGTTTTTATTGTTGCCTTCATTAAACACTCTCACAATAAATAAAGCACCAGTATTGAGTAGAAACAAACTGACTGTATAACTTTGGTTTGACTCAGTTTGCAGTTGTTTTTTAAAGCTGTGATCTCCCAGTTATGTTGGCTGATCATGATTTTCTTTCAAGGCACAACAACCAGCAGAGGCCCTTAGTTGGACCCTCCTGTTTGGCTGGCTCCTCTCTGTGGAGTCTGTTCCTCTGCCTGTGTGGATTTCCTCTGGGTCCTTTGGCTTCCTCCCACAGTCCAATTAACCTAGCATGGTTAGGTTAATTGGTGATTCTGAGTTGACTGTAGGTATTGGCCCAGTGATGGAGTGGCAGCCTGTCCAGGGTGTACCTCCTCAGCTTAAGTTGAATAAGCAGTTTTTGTCTCTGTTTTCTGTCTAAGACCTGACAGCATACCTAATTGTATCTTGTTTTGTTGTTTACTTCAAACAATGAATGTTGTGCCTTTGGTGCTAATAAGTATTGAGCAGGAAACATCTTTGGAGAGCTGTGGTTAGTCTGCTGTACACGCTCAGGCTGACCAGCTGTGTCAGGACTACTCAGTGCTGATGTATTCATGTCGCTGTTATCAGTCAGCGCTGGCATGATTGTGTAAGGCAGAAGTCACCTGGTAGTTAGAAGGAAATCCAGACATGTGCAAGTTTGTGTGTGGAAGGTGACTCACGGAAGCCCCAGCAGACCCGCTCTGTTGTAGCCTCGTGTTTGTGTGGGTGGGCCTTCCTGAACAAAGATAAAAAGGAGTCGTGGCCCGTGCAGTCTTTCCTGTTGGTATGTCCTCAGGTAACCACCAGCTGAGAACGTGTCTAATAATTGGGTTGAAAATATGTGGAAGGAATCCAGAATTGTCTGCAGCCAAAGTCGTGAGGTGATTTGGAGAAGGATGGCTCAGCTGGACTTAAGACCAAGAAACATTTTAATGTGCGGTTCTGTGTTCAGACACAGCCAGAATTCAGGATTCATTAGGAGTAATTTATTGTGGTGCTGGTGATCTTTTTGCAAATGCTGAATGGGAAAGTACTAAAGAAGTGTGTGTGTGTGTGTGTGTGTGTGAGGGGTAAGTACCACTGTACTGTAAAACTAGATTACAAACTTCTCGAGACCCCTTTTCTCTAAAATGATCTGCACACAGTCAGTCAGTGAACTCATCAAAAGCCTTTAGAATACAATCTGTAAACAAGGTTTCTAAACCACCCGTCACATGTTTCCTTCACTAAAAGGTTCAAAGGTCATAGATACAACAGCAGTTGCGGCTACTTTAATTCAATTAGTGTTAAAACGGTTTTACTCAATTAGCTGAAAAATGAATGAACAGCAGTGTTGACAGCAGAATGTCCATGTGTGGAGTTCAGGGCTAAATGCTCGTGATGGTGGAAGATCCAGCTCTAAGACACCCTGAACTGGATAAGAAGCAAAGAAAATGGATGGATTAATGTTTGGAGTTTCTCAAATGTTGCTTTTAAAAAAATTATTAATAGAATTGTTTTTTAGATGCTGGCTGAGCAAAATCAGTCTTGGAGTAGAGCTGAGTTCTGATCTCAGACACATGAAAGTCCTGCTAGTTCCAGTTTGGATTGATGGTGGTGGGAGGGGTTCTTTGCTGATCAGCAGATCACGCCTGGCTTGAAGGTGATGTTGGAGATCAGTTTAACAGAAGTAAAAGCATCATGAATTCCACTGAGCTTTCACACAGATTAGCAGAGCAATGGAAATGTGGAAGCTGTCTTCCAGGTACGATCACCGCTCGTTACATGTTACACTTTGTTTTATTGAAGAAGTATCTTGTACTAATTAAATTGAATAGTGATTAATAGAGTTTACGCTGCGTATCGCACCGAGCAGAGCGGTCATTATGGATCGGATCACTGTGATGTGTATGGTGACATTTCTGGGTCTCGTGTCAGACTGCGGCGCAGGCTTATTAAATCAGCACAGTGCGAGATATTGGACTTCACTGTTCTGTCAAATCATGCTGGTTTCGTTCACTCTTCTGTAAGGAAACATTATCACTGCAAAATCTGTTAAAAATAACTGTTAGTTGCATCCTTGGATCAGTCGCCTGCATTGACATCTCACTGTTTTAAGAGAGTATTGAAAGAAATCACGTAAAGGCTGAAATTTGATTGCAAAAACCACTGAACCAGAGACAGAAACCTTATTTATGAACGACCTGGTTTTCCTTTGGAACTCATTTTCCTGAGTGGATTCCTGTTGATTTGTGCGCTCTGTTTTCCCAGTAGTGTCGCTCCACAGTGATTCAGGGGTGGCCGTAACACGCCAAGACGAGCTGCAGTGTGCCAGCGAAGGCAGGGTTCAGTCGCAAGCTAGTAAACATACATGTAAACAGATTTTTTTTTTTAAAGGAAGACCTTTGCAGTCGCTTTATGGGTGAGAAATAATTATAATCATAAGAAGACTCCACACAGGCCCTCAGCTCATCCAGCTGAGCTTTAAAAGGCCTCAGACGTTTCAGTCCCAGAGAACTGCTACCAGAACATCAGGGGGACGGTTTGCCCTGTATAGTCCAGGTCCTGGTAGGGCTTCCAATAATTATGAAAACGACATAATCTGGATTAAAAAAGTAATTTATTACAGTCATTTTCATTACAAAGCTCTATAAATCAAGTGCACCCTTTCCTTTACAGCGGCCCCTCCCCGAAAGCTCGAAGTCCCTCACTGTTTAATGCAGCTGCAGCCAAGATGGCGGAGGCAATGAGTCAGCAAGACCTATGCAGAAGAAACAGAAGCTGTTTTAAAAGGTGACTCTGACGCCTTTGTCTCTGGGTTTCTGAGGGTCTCTCACCCAGTCTGCTTTTGGCGCCACATGACCGAGGTGCTGGCTGGCAGGTTGGCGCTCCCTCAGTGTCTGTGGGCCTACTGTGCAGATCCCCCAAGGGGCGCGAGTCTGATGATGTCTTTTCCTGCCTGTTGCTGCCCATTCTGCATGTTGTGGTGAGGCTGTGAGAGGGGAGGCAGAGGCCAGCTGTTGCCTTGTAAGACGGGCTTTACGTCCACTACTTTGGTCCCAACACCCTGCCAGACACCCGTGTGTCCCTCACCACATTTTTTCTGCCATTTTACATTTGTTTTACATCCCCTGTAAAAAGACTCAGTACCTTTGTACCCCCCCCCCCAAAAAAAAAAATCCATGTTATCAATCACATGTTCAGAAACACAGACTTGTGTTGGCAGGTTATGCAGACTAACTATATTGACCAGTCATGCTTTTGTGCAGGATCAGCCCTCCCAAAGCAAAGCCAGGAGAAGCCGTGTAAATGATGTTCATTTCACGACTAATCCTGCTAAATACATGAATTATAATTATTAGCCAAAATAATCTTGATGATGCTTTCTGCCATAATCAGGCAGCTCTGTATACGGGTTAACCTGAGCTCTTGTTTGGCCCGGCGGTGCACGCAGGAAGGTTGACATCTGTTGGCACTTAGTTCAATGTAAAGCTGATATAGACTTTACACACTGCGTGTTGATGAGGCACATTCCTCTGCAGTGTGCGTGTGTGTGTGTGTGTGTGTGTGTGCGCGTGCACACCTGTGTAGTGTGTTTTGACAGCTGTCTCCTCCCCCTCCATTCTCTGCAGTCCCTCCTCAGCTGTCCAGTGTGCAGAGAAAAGGCAGACAAAAGAAAAAAGGAACAGCTGACTTCACGGAGGCCCACAAATGACCTCTCTCCTGCATTTAACACACACACTCCTACACTTATGCACACTTTTAGCGCTGGCAAGTCTCGGCATCTTGTAAATTCCTTAATTGTTTCTCCCTTTCAGCCCCTTGAAATGCCTGCAGGGGACCGCATATATACCAGAACCGGTCTGGTCGGTGTGCAGGTTCTTCGCTTGCTTTCCGCGGTAATGCTCGTGATGTCATCTTTCTGTGATCTGGGAAACGGACAACACTGAAAATTATTTACCAGGATAGACAGACAGATGGGCATGAGGGAGGAGGTGTCAGCTGGTGTCTTGCTCAAAGGCATTTCAGCGGCGCTGAACACCTGATGTTGCCGTTTCTGCGTGGGAACGTGTCACGACAAATTTCAGTGACAGCCAGCTTTAATTCATGGGTGCTCATGCTTCATAGATTCTAACAGCATCCTCGTGCTGTGTCAACACAGGTAACGTCAGCGCTCGAGTCCACACAGGAACTGTTGTAATCAAAGATTCGCTCGTCTTCAGAGAGAACAGCTTTTCAGAGTCTGCTTCCCACATAAGCAGCCGTTAATTAAAGTGTACTGCAAAACTGTCTCCCTCCTAACACCATAAAGACATGCTTGTTTATGTCGGAGGATGGCCTGTTATTGATGGCAGCTGATTCTGTTATAGGTTCTTTTGTAGATCCGCCAGTTTTAGTTGTATTCTAATAACTCACTGACTTCACAAAACGACAACCGCCAAGTCTTTGTTCTGTTGTCCCCGTCCTCCTCCATCTGCTATTATTTTTATGTTGCGTAACAAACGGAGCAGTTTGGGGATGATCAGATTAGAGATCTTTAAGAAACTGATGTGGAAAATGAGTCGTGGCCCTTTTAAGGCCCCTTATGGAGTCATTTCCACTGATTGCTTTAACGCGAGTGGCACCGGATCGGTTAAAATATCCCCAAATAGAACTTGTGAGGGATCATACTGTCCCCACTTCTCGCTGGCTGATGTCGCCTCTTCTTCCTGTGTGTGTGTGGGGGGGGGGGGGGGGGGGGGGTTATCAAATTAAATCGTGATTTCATTGTATTGTATTTCACTAAACAATGATGAAGGCTCTGCTCTTTCTCATAGCTGCTCCGTCCACCAGTCCTCATCCATTTTGTTTTTATGCCACAGACGGGCAGTGCCAGTCAAGCTTATCAGTGTAAATCTGAAAGATGTGTAGAATAAGAAAATATTTCATGTCAGTATTTTCATATTGTCTCCTTTCACTGCACGCTGCACTTACACATTCACCCATTTCTCCTTCAGCAAAGAGGGACACAGCCCTCATCTAACAGTGAATAATAGCTCAAAGTTTGAAGGCATATGTTAATCAAATGCTAAAATTTGTGGACCAATAGTTAAGTTTTTTGCACAAAACTAACCAGTCAAGGCAGCAGTAAATGGAACAGTTTTGCAAAGTAAAAGAAGTTGCGTGTTGTATAAGAGGTGAAAATGTTTTAAATGCAGCAGGCATGTATTGATTCCTAAAAGAAGCTAAAATCCGTGTTGCTGTACGGCAACTCCGTTTCACCCATTTCAAAGACGCTGAACTCCCCCACTGAGTGAAAACAGCTTCTGACCGAGAAACAAATCGCGTTAAAATATGATGCACGAAATAAACGGTACGGGACCCGGATCTCAGCGCGGAGTATGGCGGGTATGGCTCATAATGTGATCAATTTCTGCAGATGTACTGCTTGTAATTTAGGGACTTCCCTCACATAATTGCAGTGATCTAATAAAGTTCAGACCAGCATTCAGGCAGAGGCAGAATGACTGGCCGGAGGTGCTGCAGAGGCGGACCCGCGTCCACCCCGGCACACTCCTTCCTCCTCTCTGCAAGACTCCAAGCTCGCTGCTGTTTCAGGAAGTCGTAGCACGCACACAAGGAGCACTAGCTAAAAGTGTAACTCTTAAAGTGATGAGGAACTTTCTTTTAAAAAAACAAATCTGGTTTCTAGATTGGTTTATTTTGATAACTTGACCGCTAATCAGCAGCTGCTCAGCTGCACCGGGAAGATTACAAACTTGGGCTGACTGTTGACATTAAAAACAAATCAATATCTCAGCTTTTATTTCCTGTCAGGTATTTGGCTCACAGGTGTGTCCTGTTACATTGATTATTCAAACAATAACTAGCGCTGATCGTCTATGTTTGGGTTCAGATTTGGGTTCTGCCTGTGCAGACTGGGCATTTATAGTTAGAGGACTGAAGAAGAAAGCTGTCACTGGTGTACTAACTAACAGATGTGGAACAGGAAAACAACAGCAGCTGATGACAGACCCTCAAACAGCTGTTGGTGACATCAGCAACAACCTCCAGAGGGCAGGAGTGAAGGTATCACAATCTACTGTTCACAGAAGACTTCATGAACTAAAGTACAGAAGCTTCACCAGAAGATGCAAACCAGTAATTAGCAAGAAGAACAGGAAGGCCAGGCGGGAGTTTGCCGAGAAGCTCAGAGACAAGCCTCAGAAACTCTGGGACAGAGTTTGATGGACCGATGAGACAAAAATGAACAGTTACCATGGTGATGGAAAGGCTAAAGTTTGGAGAAAGAAAGGATCTGCTCATGAGCCCAAACATACGAGCTCTTCTGTGAAACACGGTGGAGGTGATGTCATGGTGTGGGCTTGCATGGCTCCTTCTGGGACAGATTTAATGATGTCACGCATGATGGCAGCAGCACGATGAACTCAGAAGTCTACAGAAACATTTTGTCAATTTAAAGAAAGATGCACCCAAACTGTATATGGGATCCTGATGGAAATACCTGGAAATAAAAGCTGAGGTTTTGATTATTTGTCCCATAACAGAACAGAAGCTGCCCCCCCCCCCCGCCCCCCCAAAAAAAACCAAAAACTAGCGTAACGAACTTAGCATGTGCACACTATACATCAACAAATGCGCGGAGGTGAATGTAGCCATAAGGTCACCGTTCAGTGCTCAGTTTAACTGTCAAATGTACAAATATATACGATTGTATAAAAAATATATGCTGTACAGGTGCTGGCTCTCACTGCGCCCTAGGCAATGTTTATGCAAAGTTTCAAGATCGGTCCACTCGTCTAGGAGGAGATGGGGAACGTGCATGCATGCATAAGTACATGCACTACGATCATTACAGTGTGATACACATCGCTGAGGTCCTGATGGGATAGAAGAAGGTCAGAGCAGCAGTGGAGAAGAGAGAGCCTCCAAAACAAAGTATAACATTTCTTAATAAATACCCAGCTACAGTTACAGTTTGCTGACTGTTTCAAAATGTGTTTATTGTTCTGGAGATTACGCTTCTACCACCATCTGTTTCTCTGAGGGGGGAAATGGTGTTTATTAGTGTTCATATTAAAGTGTGACATTAAGAACAGCATCAGTTAAATAAATCTTGTCACAATCAGCTGATTTTCAGAGCAGGTTCCCCTCGTCTCTTGATTCCACATGACCGGTTTCCTCGGTAACCAAGGAACTGTTGACGTCTTTGGCATCATGGGGCTTTCAAGTTACACACGGGCATCACAAGACGACCTACTGAGTCCTGACTAATTCCACCAGAGGTTTCCTAAGGTTAGCTTTCTGTGCGTGTTTGTTTGCTCAGGGATTGCAGAAGTGCAGATGCAGTGTTCTCCAGATAGGCCGGTCAACTGGTCAGTTAATCAATACCTGGATCAATGGGGGGAAAGGTTAATTGAGTCACAGCGCATGCAGGAATCAAAAAGCCTTTGAGTCCAAACGGACCAACTTTGTAAAGTCATGATACATGGAGGTTTTCCTCGTGACGGCCACAATCAGAGTAGACTCAGAGGAAAAGAAAACACTGGCAGTTAGTCGCGGTGGAGCGGCCCGGGGGCAGAAAAATGGCAGGAATTAATTCACACATACACACTCACAGGCGCTCCTGAAAGGGCCGTATTATGAGCAGCGAGGAGGAGAGCGAAGCTGGAAAATCTGGGTCTGGGAGAAGGGAACAGCTCTCGCTGTGTCTCTCTGGCGTTGTGTGTTTGGAAAATGGAGGGAAATTATCAACGACCGGAGCGTTATTTTCCCTTTCTTTTTTCCACCCAGGGACGGTCATGACTGGCTTTGGTTTTCCTCATATGTTTTGTTGTGGTGAATTATATTTAAATAATGTTTTCTGCACTCGTGTCCATGGCCAGAAATCCTCTCGGCACACAAAGAAAATAAAAGCGCTTTGATGCCAGTGCTTTGAGTAATCTGTCTGATGTGGTTTCCCATCAAAATTCTTAGCAAATCATCTAAGTGTGGCCGGGCAGCTGATCATATTTTCCTTTCAGTTATTGTTTGTGGAATCCGACAGTTGAAAACAGGATGTTTGAGGTCGCAAAGGTCATTGTGCCACATTCAGTTTTCCAGTCATAATTTTGTCTTATTATAAATCCATAGCACCCCGTTTCTTTTATTTTGACCCGTAGTGGTCGTTTGATGCTGCCTCCAACAGTGAGTCAGCCCCCATAGACTCCCATTCTAAAATACCCAATTTTACAGCATGTTTATAGCCTGCTAATAACTTGGTCTTCTTCGGGTAGTCTCTCTCTTCACCGTAACTGTGTGAGGGTGATCTCTCCCCCCAAATCGAACTCACCTCTGCTTCATATTAAGTGCTGAATCAAACCCAGCAAAACAGTGTTTGTATGCCATTTGGCCAACAGGATGTGGAAATCGATGTTGGACCTCATGAAGGCTTCTCATTAAAGGGGAAGTTATTACAGAACCATATTTAGGGCGGAGCTTTTGAACAATAGTGGCACTATTAAGTAATGTTTTGATAAGTGTTTTATTTGTATCAGATGCACATTCCTGCTAATGGTTTCACACCAATCCAGTGCCATCTGTGTGCCACAATATTGACTGAAGAAAATCACCAGTTAGCAACAGAGCAGGTTTCACGTTAAAGAAATATTTATAAGAAATGGTCAGCAGTCAGCATACGTCAGGCCTCAAAGATACGCCGCATTGTTTGATACCCATGAGCAAGCATAATAATCCGGTATCCAAATACTTCTGACCTTGTGGTGTATTTACACGAGACCTCAGACACACAAATACAGTTTTCAAACGTGTTCAGCGCCGTAAATCAGCAGCACATTAAATCCAGAACAAAACACAATGTGCGAATCGAAAACAAACTCACTCCCACACGAGTCTGTCTGATCTTGTCAGGTTACATTTTTCTCTGAAGGCATCTCCAGTCCGCAGGGAGCTCTGTTCGACATGTCTGGACACAATAGAAACTCCTACACTGTTCAATACCTGGCTGCACATGTTTGTGTCGCTATCTTTCCTTGATATGGTGCGTCTGACCTTTACACCAACGTTATCCAGCAGAGCTGATTGCCCAACTCCAACCCTGATTCTTAGCAAATCTTAACGCTCAGAAAGCTGCCTGCAGCCTGAGGAACAAAACACGTGAAGCCCAACAGCCCCAACAGGGACTGAGGTCCCCACGGGCTAGTGTGCAACCGGGTTCAAGTCCCCTCTGGGACATACAAATAAGAAACACACACAGGCTGAATCACAGGTGGTAAAATTCATGTTATTAAATGAATGTTAACGCCATAAAAGGGTCAAAGGTCATAGGGAAGTAGAAGAGTATTACTGCAAGAAAAGTACCACCATATATTGTTACACCTTTAAAATGTAATATTTGTGCTCTATAGCAACGTCTGTGCAACTTACTGTTGTATTTATTTGGGGTGGGGGGGCCTAACTGTATTTTCCATAAAGTGATAATGATAGTAAAAGCATTAGTGATGTCATACTGGAAGCACCGAGTTACCTGGAAAACAAAATGAAAGCCACCTGAGTTATTGCTCCAAAGTTTGGAGGCACGAAACTGCCAAACACACAAAAAAGAAAACAAAAGGGAAATGAAAGTACATTAAAGTGGAAATTATTATTATTATTATTATTATTATTATTATTATTATTATTAAAAAGGTGAATGTGAGAATATCTAAATGATGCTGAGAGAAACATTAACTTAAAAAAATGATCCATGATCTAACCAACAGATTGATCTATCTACCAAATATTTCACACAGAGCTGTCAAGGAAAATGTATTCAATGTATTAATATTTTTAAAAGAAATAGACATTTAAATGGAATATATATAAAGAATAGTAACAGGCTCATTACGTAAGCAGCAGGGTGGTGCAGTAGTTAGCACTGTCGTCTGGTTTGAACCCCAGCTCGGGCCTTTCTGTGGGGAGCTTGCATGTTCTACATGTGGGTTCCTTCTAAGTGCTCTGACTTCTTCCCGCTGCCCAGAGACGTGCATGTGAGGTTAACATGGATGTGATTAGAGTGTGTAGAGCAGCGATGCATGTACGGTTGAAGAGAGAATGATTCTTTGGAAATACTTTGGATCCGGGCCAGAGGACCACAGAACTGTAGAACCTGACCTGATTGAACAGATATTGGAAAAGCTTCATTGACCGCAGGTGATTTGATGGCTTAGTTATTTCCATTTCATCTTGAGGAAAAGATGATTATTGTTCTGTGTGTTTACGTCCTTATGTTTTAGTTTTGTGTCACTGTGTACATCTGGTTTATATTGAAGTAATGCACCTGTAGGACAGGATGTGACACCTGATTGGTTCAAACCTGTCATTTTTTTTTTCATTTATTTTTGATCAATTAATCGAAGATGACATTTGAGTTTTGACAGCAACATGCTGACAAAGACTTGTGTTCGATGCACACCAGCTAGGATATTTTATGGGTTGTTTTGAGCTTCACTTGAACTGTGACATGAAAGTAAATCTATCTAAAAGAGCCCAATAAAGAGACGTGATCATCTTCTTTTATTTAGCAAGTGTTGCTATAAGAAAGCCCGTTAACCACCTTTAGATGCCCAAGAGTTTTAAATGGAGGTCTTAAACATATTTGAAACCTTGCATGTCAGACCTTTTGAAGTGTCTGCTTCAGCTGCATTAAGATAATGATGACATTACTGAACCATTAAGAATTAAATGCTATCTGAGCACAGAACTGGAAGTGCAGCAGGGAGGGAGAGGCAAATAAATCAAACACACCTCATCCACACCTCATACCTGAGAGTGAGTGTTCATGTGAGTATGTTTTTGTGTGTGGCTGATAATTACTGTTTCTGAACAGTTACAGCAGAGAGGAGGTGGAAGGGAAGGGAAGGAGAGGACACGAGGACAGAGTGGATACTGAGGACACTGAGGAGGGATAGGAGTGATGGAGGATAGGTGACAGAGGAGGAAGGGGTAGGAGGAGTGAGTGTTGGTGTGAACGCCAGTCCAGGTTTCACTCTTACAGATGAGGACAAAATAATTTGTTTTTGTCAAAATTTTACCAATGGAGCAAGATATTTTCAACACAGCATTTATTAGCATACTCTTTTCTCTGGGAAGCATGAATTATTAGGAGAATTATTTTAGAAAGAACAAAAATTACCAATAATAGTTCCCTTGAAAACGGACCTTTTCGAGCTGTAGCACGATCAACCTCTGTACAATGCTGTGCTTTAGCTCTGCAGTGCTCAAAGCTTGTAAAATCAAATAAAAACTGAGGGTTATCTTCCAGTTTACATACAGTATAAAAACTTCAGCAAGGGTTTGAGCGGCCACTCGAGGAAGCAGCATGCCAAAACCAAGAAATCCGTTTAGACTTGAGAAGAAGAATTGTTTCCAGCGTTTCCAAGAACTGGAGTGAGAAGTATCGTCAGATTCAAAGAGAGCCACACGTTACAGAACAAGGCTGGCAGAGGCAGGACGAAAACTAATGACAGAGGTCTAAAGACCCCAGAACAACTGTTGAGACACAACTGAATGACTTACCCAAGTCAAAGAGGACAGTCACTAGGACCCTGCACAGGAATGGACCGTGACGTTGCAGACCAAGAAAACACCACTTCTGCAGAAGAGACGCCTTCAAGCCTGAGGACAACCTGGAGAAAGATTATAGTGGAGGTGTGTCCTTGGGTCAGATGAGACACTAGACGTGCTTTTGTTTGGAGAAAGAAGGGAGAGGCGCACGGCCCAAAGAACACCGTCCCCACAGTGAAACATGGAGGTGGGAAAGTTGTTGTGTGCTGTAGGGATGCTTCAGTGCGTCCCATCAAGGTGGAAGAAAACTGGGTCCGGGTCATTGCTTTGTCTTCCAACACGACAGCGACTCAAAACGAACATCACTCCCGGGGAAGGACGACCTCCACAAGATCTGGTAATCTGTAGATCACCTGCTGGTGCACGAGCACACACACCTGATCTGTGATAGCCTTTTTGTTTTAAACGTGTCAGCCTGCACGCGGCTTCCTGCTTCCTGCCTGTGCAGCTCTCTGATTTAGATATTCAAATGAAATGAGTCAGTGTCAGCTCACACGACTCACTCTTCACTGAAAATCTGCTCTATCACTTTGATCACAGTAGCACTGAGTAAAGTGGATGGCTCTAATTGTTCGATTGAGTGTGTTTGGGTGCTGCTGCTGCTGTAACACTGGGTCATGGTAGCTGAGTTGAGTCAGGCACTCTTCCCAGGATTGCTTTGTGAAGAGTGCACGATGTCAAAGAGAGAACATGTAGTTTGTGCTACAAACATAATTATACAGTTGGCAGATTTCTCGTACAATAACAAACCCAAACGATGCTGTGGAAGAATCGCTCCTGTTTTTGTCTCAGACACTAAACAGTTGAAGAGGAAGTGCTGTGTCCACAGACAGTCCCACAAAGAAACCTTTATGATGAGCAGAGGGTCACAAAGGACCCACTGTTGAGATGACAAAGCCTTTTTTTCCCCTTTAGTTCTTTCCTGTCAACATTTAGGTGACCTCCAAAATGTGGCACACATCTGAATAAATGTCCTGCTTATTTACCAGTCACTTTATGGCCAGCTGCTCCTTATAGCAAATACCTGATCAGCCAATCACGTGGCAGAAGCTCAGTGGCACGCAGACGTGATGAAGAGGCTCTGCTGGAGATCAAATGAGAGAGGTCCTTCAAACAGCTGTGTGTGTTTTCCAGAAACTGAATTTAATGCTGGTTCACCTTTAAGCTTTACTGTCTAAAGGCAGCAGTGACCTAAATCACCACTCGACACACCCGACACATGCAGACGAGCATCTCTGGATGCATTTGTGCTGTCTGTCAGATGGCAGGTCACAGTTTGGTGTGCTCTGTATCTGCTGCTGGGTTTTTAGCCTCTCAGTGGCAGCTGAGCAGAGTCATCAGCCTGCCTAAGTGTTGCTGCTGACCGTATCACCCCTTTATGACCACAGTCAACTCATCTGCTAATGGCTGCTTTGAACAGGATACCACGAAGTTCATCCCAGCCGAGTTATGATGATCAGTTCAGCAGGGTTTCTGCTGCTGTTCTGTCACACAGGCTGTAAACTCTGAACTAGGAAACACTTTGTTTTCTTATTGACAAACCAAACCGAATATCTTTGCAGTGTTTTTATGAAAATGTTGGTAAACTTCTCCGCAGTCCAGTTGTGTTGTCATCATTACTGATCTGTACAAACAGCTGTCGGGACGGATCAGGAGATACTGTCATTGTGTTAAGGTAGTGCTCTCCACCTTCCATATTACACACTGGGTGGCCTAAACAGAACATTTATGAGCGCAGACGCACACTGGGAGCTTTATTTCCCATTTCCATCATTAAAGAAAAGAATGGAAGCTGTACCAGCAGGAGAGCTTTGTTCACGTGCAGCCTCGGCTGAATGAGGTGACCATAGCTGAATGGGTATCAGCTGATCAGCTAAAATTTTAATAAGTCATAAAATTTGTCTGGATATTTATTTCCTCTTTATGCCTGTAATTCTACCTCTGTCTGGTTTTTATGTATAAAATGGATCACTGTTCTTCTTCATTTCAGAGATTAAAGGTCCGAGCATGAACTTTGCACATATTTGCAAAAATGTGCATATTCAAATATGATGCCTTAATTCATAACATGGATCTCATAATATATTACTGAGTTAATGCATTAATTAGGAAACAGAGAAACTCTCTGATCATTGTCCATCAGCACAACCCGAAATGTCTCCAAAACAATGTTGTTCTGTAAGAAAGACTGAGAGCTAACATGTGTGTGTACATGAGCTTGTCATCATGTGCAGGGTGTTAGTCAGTGTGTTTAAATATGTCCGGCTGTGTTTGTGTTTGCCATGTTTTTGTGGGCGTGTCAGCGCGATGCCAACATCATATTAACCCAAGCTGATGATTAAAGGAGGCGTCTTTCATTAACAAAACGAGACACACACACACCTATCATTTCAGCACAGATTACAGCACCGCTCATGAGATTTTAATCCGACTGATTTCCAAATAAAACCTAATGAAACGCCCACCTCGGTCAGACTGCTTTACACACAGGCTACAAACAAATGACTGAACAAGGAAACACGTTTATGCTCCTCTCAGTAGTTTTATTTACTCTCTGCCTGATTTCTACTGCATTTATTAAACAGTTTCTATTGTTTTTAACTTGGCTTTTTTACTGTATTCAGCATTTTTATTTTATTGAGCTTTTTATTTATTAAACTCAGTTTTAAGTTTTTTTTACTAGAGTAATTTTACTTTATTGAGCCAATTAGTTTCATCATATTTGATTTTGTTGATTTATTTATTTTTGGCCTGCTGTCAGAAGCAGCTCTGCTGGCGGAGCATAAATGCCCTGAATAATAAAACACTTAAACGCGGGTGTAACCACGGTGATTCAGTTCCTCGCGGAGACGTTGGATCGGCCCGGCTCAGAAACCTTTAGTAATCGGCCTTCTCAGTAAGATTTATGACACTGTTGTACAAAAACCTGACAGACATCCAGTCAGCTGCTCGGCCGCTTTTATGAAATCCAAAAATAAAAAAGTGGCATCTAGATTTTCATTGATAGTTTTTTCCTGCAGCATCAGTGTAAAGCTGAGAAAAACAGTGTCCACATTGATGACACAGTCATCTGGATAAAATCAGCGTGATAGGAGCACAGAGGTGTTGACTCTTATCGTCTCTGATCCTGCAGCGGCTCCTTTGATGTCTCACAGATATTCAGTCAGCAAATGCCAACAAAATCCAGCCCGATCGCTGTAATAACGTGGCTTACTGCTCCATTTGTCTCACCCATGCCAAGGCTCACGCAGCTCTGTGACCACAGGACCAGGTGTGCCACTTGATGAACATGCAAATTTTTGCCTTACTGGAAAATACTGGTTCTCATTAATGATTAGCCTCATGACAGAAACGTTTGGAAACCACTGAGCTAAAACGGGTTTTTCCTGATTCCCGTTGGGCTTTTGGGGTTGACTCCACTCTTAAACATGATCAGCCCACAGACTGTAAAGGTGCTTCCTAAGTGCCTTTCTTACCTTTCTAAAACAAAAATGTCTCAGATACTAGGGTAAATGAAAGACCAGTTTAAATGTCTGCTTTATTTATTTTTTTAATTTGTTTCCCTTCAGGTCTGGATGAAACCTCTTTTTAAGGGATGTAAAATATTCCTTGGTGCAGGGAAGGTGTCCTAAAAGGAGGATCGCTCTTTCCTCTTCTCCGCTTGCTTCTCCTTTTTTATTTTGAAAAGGTTCCTGAGTTATCTATAACCTGAATCTAACAGTCATGAGTGCACTTATGTGTTTCAATCAGCAGCATCAGATGTTTTGGGGGGGCTTTATGGCTTGGTAAGAATTATAGATGAGTAGCTCCAGGGCCAATGACACCTGTGGTTCTGTGCCAGTTTGTGCAGTTAGTCTCATAGAAGAAGAATCCATGAGCCATAACCTAATGCCATCATAACGTCATGCACTTACATTTTATTTTGTAGTCTGAGTGCTCCAAATTGAGCTTTATTCTGAAAGGTTATTCTTTCTTTTTAAAAATTCCAGGTGCCACCAAGGAGATCGGCTCAGCTCTAACCAGGATGTGTATGAGACACCGCAGCATCGAATCCAAGCTTAAGCTGTTTACCACGTAAGGCACACACACACACACACACACACACACACACACACACACACACACACACACACACACACACACACACACAC
>JAVDPK010001293.1:103713-119399 GCA_034780415.1 Cichlasoma orientale | reverse complement strand
CGGGAGCCCATCCCAGCTGCCATAGGGCGAGAGGCAGGGTGGATGAGCTGGTAGCGAAACCTGGTGTATCAGAGCTCTTCTCTTTGGAGAATTATGGATCTACATCCAGCTTCTGACCAATAAATGACAATAAGCAACAACAGGAAACAATTTAGCACAGAATCACTTCACAGGCAGGTTAACCCGAGCGAAGGCCCCAATAATCTTCTTCCTTTACTTCCTCTGCCTAATGAGCATGTCCGATTGTTTTCACAGATGGCTGCAGGAAACATGGAAAAGTGAGTTTCACTTACTTATTCAATGCATTTCTGTGATAAACTGTGTCCAACTTTGACATCTGCACAGTGACACAGTACAAAGCAATCTGCATTCAGCAGAATTAAAATTTAAAGGGTGTTAATTTCTGACACTGGAAAGTTTAGTAGGTGTTCTGGAGCTTCTCATCATATCACAGTATTCAAGAATGAACTTTGACCCACACTGATAATGTGATAAATGTAGTTTTTACTCCTGCACGGCCTTTAAAGACTCATTTTTCTTCTCCTTTCATCTGAACACTCAGCAGCAGCCATGACATCATCAGCCACTCAAGGCCTCCTGCATTCTAAGCATAGCTCGAAGTTTCTCTTTCCCAGAAGTCTTGCATTACTGCAGGGGGCTTCTCAAAATTAGGGGTCAGATCCACAAATGGCTCCCAGGTGCCCCCCTCCCCGGCCCTCCATGCTCCAGCACCACCCGCCAGGAGCTTTCACACAGACTTGATTTAATGAGCAGAGGGTCTCAGTACGAGAGGAAGATACATCACATCCGATATCCACAGCATGAAAAATCACTCACGCCCCTTCAAGTAGACAAGAGGCTCCACATTCAGCTGCCAGAGCATGGAAATGGCACAAAGAGAGTGCGGGAGGTAAGGCCCAAAATAAAAGAAGAAGAGGGTGAAATAAAAACATAAAAGGCAAAGTCAGAGAGGATGTGTGGTTTTTATTCGAGGTAAGCATGTTCTTGTTAAAGGTGGGACTTCCTCAACAGGAAGTCAGCAAAAATAAGCTTTTTAAAGAATATGATAGCTTTTTTTTACAGTTCCACAGAAATAGAAAAAATAGAAAAAAAAATACAGTTCAGTGAAATCAAACTGCAGCATTTCCCACGACCTGTAATAAATAAATAAATAAAAAACAAACAAAACACCAGTGAATTGCAGTACTTCCATTTCCACTAGTGCAAAGAGGAGTGCTCTGAGAAAACTAGGATGTGAACATTGTTCTCATGAGTGTGTCCACAGTCCATACATTTCCCGGCCATGTTCCCGGCCCCCGGCAGGCTGACCGTGGGCCTCCAAAGTCTCTAAAAAGTCTTTATTGAGTCACTCACACCACACTTTCTTTTGAAGCTAGTTTTAAGTTTAACTTGTAGCACCCAAAGGCAACCAAAGCAACTGCAAGGAGGTTGCTTTGGTTGCTGGCAGATTGCTAGCAACCAAAGCAACTGAGTCGCTAGAGAAACTTCAAACGATGCGAGGCAAACTGGAGAACGTTTGCCTTCAAAGTAAAAGTTGCACCTTTAGAAACACTTTCAGCGGTAAACTTTTACTTTGAAAGCAAACGTTCTCCGTTTCCTGTTTGCATCGAGCTGCAAGGAGACTTTTGGCGAAGCGTTGTGATCGATCTGACCCAGGTACAGCCAGCAGCAGCATCCTGGGATAAAGATCTGCCCAGGTTTAACTGGACTTTTGGTTTAACTTTTAAAAATGTCCAGCTTTCGGTGAAAGGAACTGAAACAGATTGTGCTAACTTTGTGTTTTTTGACCCTCTGTTCCTCAGCGCTCCAGCAGCTCTTCTGATGTCTTCTCTGAAAGACAATCCCAAAACCACAGACTGCCATCGTTCTCCATTCATTAACAATGAGCGGCAGCAGGAAGTCAGTCGACTGCCCAGTGAGATCTCACAACTTTGTTTACCTTTTACTTTGATTTTTGCTCATTTTGTCATTAAGAATTGCAAACAAGAATAAATTCTTCACGGTAAATCTTTTTTAGCTGTTTGAACCGGACTTTGGTGAAGTTAGGCTGAAGGACCTGATAATTGTGTATTTGAGGTGCAATCTAATGCCTTTCTTCTTTCCTCAAAACACACACATGCACAGTCCATTAACTTCCACACTGCATCATTACACTCTGAGTGGAAAAACAGCAAGAACAGCAGTCTCGGAAAAACACGAAGAGACAAAACAACAAATGAGCGCGTGCAAACACGGAGCGAGAGAGAGCGGACGCTGTGCAAACACGGGTCCTGCAGACCAACGAGATCTTCTCTGGTTGTTATTCCACTGTTTACTCTGACAGAAACAGGATGAAGGTGTGAATGAGTGTGAGAAAAAAGTGAATGAGGGGGAGACAGCAGGGGGAGGGGCTATGAAGTTTGGGGGCGTGTCTACACACGATCAAAACCAGTGGAGCTGCAGAGGTCAGCTGAGTTATCAGAAAATATTCAGCTCCTGTTGGGGAATCAGCTGAGACAACGCTGTTATCTGTCCTGTCAGAAATGCTGCGTGCATGTCGGGGTGCAATGATTCAGAGGTGTGTGCGCGCTGCATGGACAGATGGGACGAGTCCCATGTGTTACAGTTAAAAAAGCGAGTCATTGGCTTCTGGGGAATGGCTGCTAGAAGGTAAAGTAACAAAACCCACCAGGACAATGCACAGCTATTTGTTTACATTGTTACTTTATTTTTTTAATAATTGTGGTATATTTGAATAACCAGAGGGCGCGCAGATCAAACTCTGATAGGTGTGGATTGTTTTTCTGAACACACAAAAATGTTTGGATAAAAGTTACGATTGAGCAACAGTTTAAAGCGATTTCAGGAAAAGTGAGTCTGAAAACAGGTCAGCCCTTTATCCTCAGTCCAAACGGGAAAGTCTCAAAATGAAACTGAACTGAACTGAAACATGAGTCCCCCTGAAAATCTAATTATGACTTTATGAAGAATGTAAACACAATAAATGATACGCTTAATTAAAGTATCTCATATAGTGTTTTTGTAAATGATGATAACAACAATAAAGTGAGTAACACCGTCACAGCTGGACCTTCTCAGATTAGGTGGGAACACTCAGATAAGATGCTGCTGTATGGTCTGAATGTTTGGACTCCATACAAAGTAACCACAGTGAAGGAAAAATCAGTTAAAGATCTGGTCTGGATGCAGCTGCACAGAACAGACGGATCCCCTGATGTGGGCACGCTGGTGGAGGACAGTTCATTCACAGGCTGCATTTACAGAGCGAGACAGACACGGGAAGCCAAAGGTCAGCGCAGAGTTAAAGATCTGCTCACATAAGCACAACTGAACACACACACACACACACACACACACAGGCTGCTTTAGAAGGTGAACAAAGCAGAGCATCTCTCGGTGTCTTTGTATGTGAATGAATGGCGGGACTTGCTTCAGGCTGGGAACTCTGCTGCTGAAGATTAATCCTCTCTTTCTTTTTCAAAGCCACCGGGTACAAGTTTGCAGACTAAATTTTAGCAGCTCCGGTCTTCAGCTGAACCCCTTTAATTTTTTCCTGCTTTTACACTTTAACGGGACAAAGACCTGCTTCTTCCCCAGATGCTACAATGCAAACAAACACATTCCTAAAGTGTTTTACTCTTCAAAGGTACGACTTTCTAATTAAAAAAAAATACACAAAACAACAAAAGCTCTTTGTCTGACCGCCTGCTCGGCTCTTTCCTCTCCCCAGATCTGTTTTCAGTAAAAGTGTGAGTGCTGCCGTTTGTGGTCTCACAGAAGTTCATTAACTTCACTGCATTGATCTTCACACACTACATGTTGTCGTATTTTAACAGGAGGGTTTTATGGTGAGTTTTACTTCTTTTAGTTTAGAAATTGGACTTTTACATTTACTCTACAAATTATAATACTCGAGTCATTCTTTTACTTAATATTTGAGAGCATCAGTTCTCTTTTCCTTCAATTTCAGCCTCAAATTCATAATATTTTTTCTTCACTCTCATTTTCCTCTTTTTCTCTCTGCCATCGTTTGCCCATCCCCCGCCACTGCTCTCAATGTCTTTATTTTTAGTGCTTCTGATTGTTTAAACTATGAACTTTATCGTGTTAGTGTGATTCGCTGGGACGATGAGAAAGCTGAGCGTGGATGTGCAGGTTGCAGCTGTTCTCTGAGCTGATTCCTTTTGTAAAAGCAAATATGCAAAAATTAGATTTGCATAAACTGCTAAATTACGACGTCTTCTTTTCGTCAGCACGCTGGGATTTTGCTCTGATTGGTCGGTTTTAAACCGCGGTCCTCTGCAGACCTGCGGCCTTTCCAGGGAAGTATTTCCTGATAGAGAAACACTGGGATGATGTTCAGGCTGAAATGTCTCATCTCGTGGAGACTTCGCTTTGGCATCAATCTGAAACATAAATAAATAATAACGTTTTTTTTCTTTAGATCAAACAAACTGAATTAGAGATTTGAAAACGTCTGAAATCCTTTTTGGTCCTCATCATCGATGACCCTCGGTAACCTTTGGTGAGACGGGGTCACAGCCCGTTTTCTGTGTGTGTGTGTGTGTGTTGAGGTCAGAGGGTCGAGTATCATTGATGATGCAGCTCGTTGCTGTGCACAAACACATATATTTGTGTGTGTGATGTTTAGTTTTGGAGCGAGGAAATAAAACTGCACATAAAACTTTCAAGGGAACATTTTTTAAATAGATTTTTACATACAAGGTTGGAGTCTATTTTTTCTATTCACAATTGTTTCGTTATTATTTCTACCTCAAAAGAAACAGAGAGAGTTCCTCTTTGAGCAGGTCCTCGTGGCAGTCAGCCCGTCGTGGTATTCCTCTCATCCACTCCTGCTTTCCTGTTCAATAATCATCATCAGTGCTATAACTTCATATCCTTTCCTAAACTCTCCTTCTCCTTTAATAGTCTCTTAATTACCTTTGACCTTGTCTTTATGTCTTCTCCTCAGTGATGCTGTTTCTCTGTGCTCCGTTTTCCTGCCCGTTTCCTCGAGTATCCGTCACCTCTCGTTTTCCCCTGACTCATTTCTCCTCCTCTATTTTCCTCTTCTACTCTCTATTTCCTCCTTTGCTCTTTTCCATCTGTCTTTGTCTCATCATTCAGTGTGGATTTGTTTTTCCTGTCTCTGCTCTTTTCCATCATTCCTCTCTTTCTCTCCTTGTGCCCGTTTCCTCCTCTCCTTATATGTCCGTTCCTTCGTTCAGTGACTTATGGACCGAACGTGTTTACACTCTAGTTTGATCTGTTTGTTTGTCCTTTCATAATTACTTGAACACCAGTGGATGCTTGTACCTTCCTTGTATTGTGGTCAGCAGCTTTTCTCTCGCTAACATCCGATGAGTCAGTCTGTTGTAAGCCGTTCTGCTTTAAATCACTGAATAAAACAAGGAAAAGGACATCGGGAGGGTGGGTCTGCTTTGCCAGCCTTCCAGTAAACGCATTTTTTCTATTCTGAGAAGAGGAAGACGTCTGTTAGTCACTGCGATATTAAATTACGCAGCAACTTGAACCGAGTCCAATTTAAACGGCCCCGGCGTTCCTTTGCAGCCAATCACAGCATTCCTCCTCAACGCCCACACAACTCCTCTCAGCCAATGGCGGGCGAGCGTTGACTGATACAAACGGTATTCCATTCATTCCTGAGCAATGACCGTTAAAGCAGCGGTTTGGTGTTTCCTTTTCTCTGTCCATCCCGCGATTGTTCTTTCCGTTATGTGTGTGTGTGTGTGTGTGTGTGTGTGTGTGTGTGTGTGTGAGAGTGAGTGTGTGTGTGAGAGTGTGTGTGCACTTTGGGGGGTTGTGTTTATGAGGGTGTGTGGAATGTGTGGTGGGATGTGAGCAACTTCCTGTTTTTACTTGTTAAGTGCTGTGGAGTTTGACACTGTGCGCTGTGTGTATGTGAGAGCGAGGAGGAGGGATTTAAATACAGCATATGGTCCAAAGTAAGTGGACACTGTGACATTACGAATAAAGCAACTATAAGCAACAGCTGGACATGTGATTACCGGCTATCAATCTGCTGCTGTAACGGACGAGCCTTCTGGTTTCCGGCGTTGCTGCAGAAGTCGAACCTTTTGGCTGCGTTCACTCACACTCAGCAAAAACATCACACACATTCAAATTCAGTTTCATCAGTTTGTGTTTCTTTGTTAGCAGGATTACTCATAAAGTTATGGACTCATTCGGCTTCAACCAGATTTGTATTTCTTCCTGCTCCAAGATTTGATAAGAATTGTCTTGTTTTGTCCTCCCATCATAAATACATATACGATTCTTTCATGAACATATTATAAACTAACACTGTGAGAAATCCTGGAGTCATTTTTGACCAGGATATGTCCTTCAATGCACACATTAAACAAATATGTAGGACCGCTTTTTTTTAAGATTAGGCCTAAAACTTTCCTTTTTGATAGAGCTTATAGTTAGGACTGGATCAGGTGACCCTGAACCCTCTCTTAGTTATGTCTGGGCTGCTGTGTTTCTTTTCATTCCCGGTGTGTTTAAGCACCACTACTGGATTTAATCATTAGCAATTATTAAACTCTGTTTCTCCTCTATAGTTTTTCCCGTCTCCCTTCACTGGACAGCAAATTTAGACCATCAGTTCAGCTCCAGGAAATGGACCTGAACATTATTGAATAAATTGCACTGCTTTGCAGGTACATGAACTCAGACGGGCCACAGAAAGAAATCATTGAGTTGAAGGACCAAACATTAGTTTGGCTGTTTAAAAGCTAAAGGAATGAACACCAGCGATGTGGTGTCGGTAGATCCAGATGGGGAATCCAGTAAGAGAGGAACGCAGAAGGGCTCTGGGACCTCAGTGACGAAATCACTGGATCATCAGTGCGTGTGCAAACACTCCCTCCACAGTGTGCGGAGTTGATGAAATTCATCATCCAGAGAGTGAATAAAGCCAAATACTTTAAACCACATGTGCATGTTTGGATCTGGTGCTGCTTAAAGTCCAGTGGCTGGTGGGAAAATTTCCCTGCAAAGAACAGATCTCAACGACCGGAAGAGCCCAGCTGTGTGGAAAAAAGTTCATGATGGACATCAAGGCGCCGAATCACGCTGAAGACATGGAGAGGAGGGAAAATGGACCCGCAGACGCTGGAAGATGTTTCAGCGTTTGAGCACAAGCTGATGCACACCCCCCCCTTTCCCTCCCTGAGAGTTGAAAGACACACAGTCACATCATCTGAATGCAAAGTGCATTTGGGGAAAGAGTTCAGAAAGTAGAAGCTGTTCTATCTTTAGCAGACGCAGACGCGACACAATCACGCCGTCCTATTTTCATTGTGTTGCTGTCTCATTATTTTAGATCTACAGTTTCATAAATGCAACAAAGTGTGTTATGGCAACTAACATGAAAAGCACTGAATAATCATCCCTGCAGAGGTTTTGATTGTTTACACATTAGTAATGCTGACATCCTAATTTGCTCATTTTTATGGCTGTAAAATGCAGATTTTTTTTGGTCAAAAACGGTCAAAAATGTCTCTGTTGATAGAGACGTGGACTTTTACTGCAGCACCTCGACTCTTTGCTGCTGTGATTGGGATCACTGTCCTGTTGCATGACCCGGTTTCAGCCAAGCTTTAGCTGTGGGACAGATGCCTCACTTCAGGAGTTCGTGGTGGGCTCGGTGTCTGCGAGGTGCCCTGGTTATCACCCAAGTTCTACCTTTAGAGCTGATGTGCTGTGTTTGGGTTTCTCCGAACGTCACAGACAGATTTCTTTGGTCTCATCTCGTTTGCTCAGAGACAACTCTGAACCTTTAGAGCGACGCTGTGAAAAGATATTCCCTGAGATCAGCACACACACGTTAATTACTACATTTAAACATGAACACGCCTGCAATTATCTTTGTTGGTAATCACTGCTAGATGTGAATATCTTGATACTGAATGTAAAATATAGCATACTGGCTTCATAACTGTAAAGAGAACATCTGTATTTCAACAGCTGATGAACTTTGACCCTCACAGTTTGAGCTGTTCGGATGGTTTCACCTCCACAGTGAAGAAGTGGCAGAACAAAGGCTGCAGTGATGAAGACATTAAAGTGTTTACAACAGTCAGAACTTTATTAACGTGATGAAGCTCAAGTTCAAAGTTTGTGTGTAAACTGTGTTTAAACTTGTAAATGTGTGTGAAGCACAAACCAAACATGTGATTATCATTTCAATTATTTCAACACTTCATCTTAATAACACTTCATCTTAATAACACTTCATCAGCGCGTCAGCCAGCAGGAAAAAATGTAACAACTGTTTGAGGATATTAATTTTACAGGAATCGTGTAAATGCAGCTACTGAGTGGAAACAGACTGAAACAATGTAACCTGTCAGGACTGCCATGGACACACGTGCGTGTGTGTGTGTGTGTGTGTGTGTGTGTTTACATGTAAATGCAGGGATGAGGTCAGATGGAAGCGATCTCTTTAAAGCAGCAGCTGATCACGCGCTGCGCTCGTGAGCGCGGTGGATGCTGATCTTTACTCCGGGTGTGTTTGTTTTGTACATCAAGGAGCTGAAGCCTGTTTTTACCTCAGCGACCGTCACGTTTGTTTGAATAACGTGTGTGTGCCTTCGTGCAGGTTCTTTCTGGCTTTCTCCTCACCCTGTTGGTCTCTAAATTTTCTTAGATTTAGGCAAACTTATCTGTCAGTTATAGTAAGAAGATAATTTTGCATCCCGTTCTGACTTAAGTGACTAAAGCTGTAGATTATTTAGTTTGAAAAGGCGCGTTTTCAGTCAGTTCTTTTCCTAAAAGTTTATTTCTTACAGAGCTCATGTACAAAACTCATTAATCACATAAACAGGAAAAGATGCTTTGTATCAGATTTAGCCATCAGCCAGCTTCCATCTGTGGGCACTTTAGCAGGGAGCCCAGGACTGAGGGTCCAGGAGAAAGTGAGCCTCTGCTGAAATGACAGGCCTCAGCATCCGCTCATATGATTTCACCATTTTTACCGTGTTGCTGTTTTTGACCCAAAGTGACCATATTTATAAGCTGTGCACAGGACGTTGAAGATGGAGCTGCCAAGCAGGAGATAAAGAGGAAGACCTCAGAGGAGGTTCATGGATGTAATGAAGGAGGACATGCAGAGGGTTGGTGTGAGGATGCTGGGGTGAGATGGAGGCAGATGATCTGCTGTGGTGACCCCTAAATGGAGCAGCTGGAAGAAGAAGATATCAAGAACAACTTTTGTACCAGGCTGCTGGTTCCTGCTGTAAAATTAAAGCATTTCACTGCTAGCTGTACCCTGTATGACCATGCATGACAAATAAAGTTAGATTTGATCTAAAAAGCCGTGTCAGGTGTTTTTGATTCATCAGGAGCACTTTTTTCTTCCTGTTCGGCCTTTCTGAAACAAACCAGAGCAGAATGAACACAGACACGCTCGTGGATTTAACAGAGCGAAAGCAAAACTAAACAGGAACTGGAAACTAGAAGAAGCTCAAAACCCGGCAGGGCAGCACACACAGCTACTGCTCGCCAGCTGTGATTTAATTTTTCAGCTTCTACTGTGTTTACAGCTGAAGGAGAAGTTCAAACGTGAACGCCATTGTCAGAGAACCGGGTTTTTCCACGCAAGGTTCTCAACCTTCCTCTTCCTTAAAAAAGGCCACAGTGAGGTTACACAGCCTGTGTATGCCCTTTTTAACCCTTGAACTTTGGCCACTGTGCACCGGCTGACATCAGTGTTTTGTCCTCTATGACAAACACTGACATCAGCTTGTAGTTGTGCTAAGCTGACAGATACACACAGACAGGAAATGTTGGTTCATTGATTCCAGTGTAAATACATCAGTGATATCTGTGACTCTCATCCACTGCTGCCTCAGTCTACTCACTGTTTCCTTTCTTTTCCTGCCCGTATCAATGTGTCAGGTTTTCTCCTGACATGGACACATGATCAAGTGTGCAAAAACACACTTGATCATGTGTCCAGCACAGTGACATCATCCCAGCTACCAGCAGCAGCGACTCCGCACTGGTAGAGCAGCCGAACCACTTCTTCAGCCGCCACGAGGAGCAGAGACCACAGATGGCGCCAGCCACAGCCAGGCACTCTTCTTGCAACCAGATGACGTCACTCGCACATTACAGAGGATCAACGTCCGCAAAGGGACTGGACCTGAGGGCGTGCATGGACGGGTACTCAGGGACTGTGCAGGGGAACTGTTTGGAGTTCTTACTGACATCTTTAACCGATCCGTGTCACAGTGCACCGCGCCTCGCTGCCTAAAGGTGTCCACCATAGTGCCGGTCACTAAACACACTGCAGTCACCTGTCTTAATGACTACAGGCCTGGAAGTGCCTGGAAAAACTGGTCCCGAATCACATCGAGGCAGCTCTCCCACCCAGCCTGGACCCTCAGCAGTATGCCTACAGGCAAATAGGTCAACGGATGATGCCATCTGCACTGCACTCCACACCACCCTGCTACACCTAGAACAGCGAGGATCATACGCCAGGCTGCTGTTTGTGGACTACAGTTCTGCTTTTACTACCATCCTCCCTAGCAGACTGTTTTCCAAGATGTCTCAGCCTGCAGTACAACACCTGCCGATGGATTCAGGACTTCCTCACAGACCGGCCACAGTCAGTCAGGATGGGACCCATCCCTCTAGCACCCTGTCTCTGAGCACTGGGCCCCCTCAGGGCTGTGTGCTGGGCCCCTTTCTCTTCTCTCTGTACACACATGACTGTGTACCAGGCCACGACACCAATGTAACTGCTAAATTTGCAGATGACACCACAGTGGTGGGGCTGATCACTGACCGTGATGAGACCCCCACAGAGAGGAGGTTCAGAGACTGAGTGGTGTTCAGATAACAACCTGACGCTGACCACCAGAAAGACAAAAGAACTGATCATGGACTTCAGGAAACAGCAGGAGGAACATCAGCATCTTCTCATAAACGGGGACAGAGCGGAGCGAGCCTTCAGGTTCTTGGGCACACACATTTCTGAAGACCTCACATGGACAACAAACACAAACTCACTGCTCAGGAAAGCACAAAAACGACTATTTCCTGAGAACACTCAGAAAACTTCTGTCACATCACCACATGGGGAGGCAGTTGATTGTGGATTTTTGTACTTAATTTGAATGTGTACTATTTTGTGTGCACTTTATTTTCCTTTATTCTATTTATTTAATATCTTTTTTGACTGCGAGAGCAGCTGTTCGAGTAGCGCACCTGAATCTCGTTGCGTATGCCTGAATATGCAGTGACAGTGAAGGAATCTTGAATCTCCGCTGCGCTCATCCAAATTCCCTTCTGAAATAGTCCATTCATTCCTTCTGGGGTTGAGGGTTCATATTTCTTTGTGCTGATCTCAGAGGCTTTCCTGTTTAAGCCTGTTAGGCAATAGTTCACTGTGTACAATATGCGTGTGTCCTCTGGCCGCGAGCCCATCCAAACAGAAACTCCATGTGTGAAGTTCTGGCACAGCGTGAGCCGAGTGCATAAGCATGTCTCTGTGTCACTGTGTAATCCAGGAAGCTGCACTTTCTCTATATCCTTTCTCTGAACTTCTAATCAGAGTGACATTCAGCGGGTTTTAGAGTGGAGACGAGACACTATTCTAACCCAGAGACGCAGCGCTGCTGTCTCTGAATAACAGATTACTATACAAACTCAGTCAGCTGTGTAAGTGTCAAGGAAACCCGGATCAACCTGCAGGAGATCCTGACGGCTCGTGTAACGTCTGTGGCTGCAGAGGAGTAGATAAATTCCTGACAAGTGACAACAAGCTGACAACATCTTTCAGTGTGCATACTGCAGAAGCGGCCCGAGGACAAGATATTGTGTGTGCTAATAATCCCTGATGTCACTGCACGGCTCAGTGAAACACTTAAACGGAGCCAAAGGAACTGAGACTGAAACATAAAAATCATTTGGACTGAAAAAATACAAGAAATAAGAAAACAAGATATCAACCGGAATATGCTTTATCAGTCGCTGTTGGCCAATCAAAATGGCCGAGGGCTAATTCCTGATGATGATGATGTCACAATGAGATAAGCGACGTGATGATAGTCAATGTGATAACTCTCAGAGCTGTAAATTCCTCTCACGGTCTCATAAACCTGAGCACAGATGCTTTGATCTTTAACGTTGCGTTCTTTGATCAATGTTATCAACAGCTGTTAGCAACAATCTACAAATACAGCAAACTGAGTCACTTTTACTTCCGTTTATGTCTTTGCACTGTAACTGTCACCAACTGCTGCGGCAGGCAAGGCAGAGGACCCCGATGCAGGAGTCACGAGGCACAAACTAAATTTAAACTTAAGCTTTATTAATTAAACTCAGGTGATACAAAACTGGACGGGAGCTAGCTACACAAAACCCAAATACAAAGGGCACACAGCAGGTAAGCCAACACTGATGGCTACACTGACGAGGAGCAGCATGGGAAAACACAGACAACGTAAACACGGAGGGGTAATGAGGGAAGTGGGAACATCTGGGGACAGCAGGTGAACAACACACACTAATGAGACACAGGAAGCACAACTAAACAACACACGGGACAAGGAAATGCCAAAATAAAACAGGAAGTGACTAAACACGACATAACGTAGGCTTGACAAAAGAGACTGACACACAGGGAACCTAAACATGTGACTAAAAGGAAACCAGCACACAGGCTGAAGACACAGACACCTGAGACTCGACACAAGAGGGATAACACAGACACCGGCACACATGGAGACACACGGAGACACAGGGTGAAATACATATTATAATAACTATAACCAAAAACTGAATACAAAACCAGAACAAACTGCGAAGCTAAACTATAAGAAAAACTAGTAAACACAACCAGAAATATAACAAAAAACAGAACTTCACTAAATGAACACTGGGCCGCCGGCGCCGAACCACGACAGCAGGTTTTTGGTCCCCATCTAATGGAAACAAAAACAACAGAGCTGATTTTAAACCTTGTTGCAGCAGCTATCAAGTCGTTCTTTTTCAGTGGACTTTGCATCAACCACACCATGTGACGCACACATGGCTGCGGTCTAAAGGATACGGCACGTCGTCAGCAGGAGTCTCCCACTGCCTTCCAAATAATTCAAAACTTCTGATTTGCAGCAACAGAGAAAGAAAAAGGACCTTTCACAGATACTGAGGTAAGAAAATTAGCACTGGGACATCAGTGCATCAGTGCACTGATTACCAGCCTCTTTGACTTGAGAACAAACAGGAATGTAACAGACAGACCAGCATTTATAACTACCCTGATAGCCACAGACTATATATAATAGATGGATGTAGCCACTGTGACATCACCCTTTCATCTGTGAAGTCTGAGCCTCGGGGCCTTGAACTGAACACTTAGGCTGTTGCCATCTTGCTCTTTTTAAACCAGCAACTGAGTTGACTGAAAAACTGTAACCTTATCACCCATTGTATCTCTAACAGGAACCACAACTTATGGAATTAATATTGTGTTGTATTCAATAAGACCTGAAAGTAGCAGCTGTTCTCATGAATTCAATAGGAAAGCCACTGAGGTCACGGATCACAGGAGCAGCAGCATTTCCGCTACTGAGCTTTCGCAGATACATGACCGCCGACCATGTGACAGTCACTCGTCCGCCATTTTGGATGTGTGACAATCATAACAATGAAGGATCAAGTGAATGAGGCCCCAGCCAGGTAAGTCTAAAGGTGTCCAGCTGCTCTCTGAGTCGCAGTAAAACTGCAAAGTGTGCCTCGAACCGGAAACCCTTTGCCTTCAAAGTAAAAGTGACGTCTTTGAAACACGCTGGCACAGCTTTTACTTTGACAGTGAACCTTCTCCGTTCCTGCTTTGCTTCCTTTTTTCAGGTTGTACTGCCATTCGGCTAGTTAGTGAGTATTTACAGACTAACATGAAAAACTACAGGCAACTGTGGCAATCTGCTGGCAACTAAAGCAATCAGTGGGAGGTTTCAGATGCAGCACCGACACATTTCAGCCTCCGGGAACCAGTCAGGAGATGCACATTCTTCCTCAGCAACTGGGGGTTGTATCATATATGGTGGACAGCTCCTGAGCAATGAGCTCATGATGTCACATGACAGACTACAGTTCACATAGCCACATTCCCTGGAAAGATTAGGATTCCCAGACGTGTGTTTGGTGTGTATTCCTGGAAGGAGTGTATGAACCTTTTCATGGCTCTGTATGTCAGTACACTGCGTTACAGTCTGAACCCCGGGCAGCTGACATGCAGCAACAAGTGCAAAGTCCTCGAAGTTCTGAGGTTGACAGTAAAAGTCACTGATCAGGGTTCACGCCACAGTGTGGATTTAGGGACGGCAACACTGCTGCTGTTTTTTGTTCAGACGTGAAACATTGCAATGAAAGTGCATATGGATACTTTCCCAGATGGTGGATCGTTAAATACATTTTATCTGCATCAATCAGCAGGTTAACTTGTTGAGCACTTTGATTCATGACTGCTGGCAGGGTGGGAGACTGCTGATCATATTAAACACACACATTACCAAAGAAGACACACAGGTCTCTGTTGTAAATGAGACTCAAGTCTCAAGAGACTTTTTACCTGTATAAATAAAGGATTAATAATAATAAAAATACTCGAGGCTTTTACAGAAAACTGTGGAGGCAACTCAAAATAAGTGAGAGCAGCGGCACGGCCTCCTCACAGAGCGCAGCAGCAATGCAAGTTAATCTAGTTAGAAGGAGCATGAAGCAGAGGAGCTGAGGCAGAGCTGCTGATACTTCTGTAGGAATCAACACTGTTTCCTTGCTTATAAAAGCCGCAGCTGCATGCTTACAGGTTACAGGCAGGAAACTCTACAAACAGATGAGTGAGAGAGTGTGAGATCAGGTGAACTGTGAGCCGCTTTGCTCCACCACCACTTCACACCCACTTTTATCCTCTGAATCACATGCGAGCTGCTCCACTGACGGTGTTTTCTAAAAAGGCTGGTGCTCAAAGTGAATAACAAACAGACTAAAGTGAGACATTTTCCACCAAAGTGACCTTTTCGCCTCCACATGTTGATATGTTTTTCTTGAATGCACCATCGGTTGAAGGCAGCCTGTAATTTCTCCTCCGCTCTCAAGTAACCGATCTCGCATTCTTGGAGAAATCATTTGAATAAGATTTGCATTCCCGTAAGTGCGTCTTCAGGGTTCATCTGACGCTGAAATGTAACAGCAGATCCCGAGGGAGTCAGAGGCATCGCTGGAACACGAAACTCTGAGCAGGAGCTTCTCGATTAACTTTGATGCATTAAATGTTTGTTTGTGAGAGTCCTGTTTTTTTTATCTCGTACATTTCAGAGGAATCACTCTATTACGCAATGATGTGGATGTGGGTCATACATTTTCATAGGAGCCATTTAGACCTGTTAATTGTAATTTCCCCATTGTGGGATCAATAAAGTATCATTCATTCATTCATTCATTCATTCATTCATTCATATAAGAGGCAAACACAGGTGCTGCTAATCAAATCAGACAATGAGCCTTGAAGGGCACATATCACGCTTTTAAATCCTTCCTTTTCATATATAAATCATTCACTTGTGGTCTGTATAAAGTAGAACTGCAATGCTTTGGTCTGAATTCCTCGTTATTGTAGCTCCACA
>JAVDPK010001293.1:82074-102297 GCA_034780415.1 Cichlasoma orientale | reverse complement strand
CGATTAGCTACCGGCAGAGAAACTTTTTATTCACAATATGAATGAAGTAAACAAAGCCTCAACAGAGGAGTTAGCTAGCTAGCGTCAAGAACGTCACTGAACATCACCGAATCCCAAGACAAAAACGGCAAACACAAAGCCAAATAATGGTATTCAAAACATTAACAGCTAGCACACAGCGCTAACAGAAGGCACAGTGCTACTACTATCAAAACAATGGCCAGGACGTCATATCAACACACAAAATTCAGGTCTAAAATAGTTTGTTGCCATTTTAGCGTTATTTGGAGCTTACCGCTTTGCTGTGTCCGTGGTGGTTTCTGTGATGTAAGGAATCGTGTGGGTTAATACATCCAACAGCCAAACATTTTCACTTGTCTACTTGCAATTCCAGCATAACTGAACTGGACTACAAAATCGCTGCTGGAAAAAAAATGGAGGATTCATGAGATTGGTTAGCCGGAAGTCCATGCCCTTGTTTAGCAGTTCCACAGCAAATACTGTGACGTAAGAGGACAGAAAACATAACAGTGAACAGAGAAAACTGAACAGACTGAAAAATATGACCCAAAAAGAATATAAAGATATCTACGCAGCACCGGGACAGAATGCGTTTAAATTTTTTGCACTCCTACACACTCAAAGTACACAAAAAATGTATTTAAGGGCTAAAAAAGTGGATTTTGCATGATATGTCTCCTTTAATTAATTTGATTTGCAATACCTGTGTTTACCTGATGAGGAGGAAAAGGTCTACTGCTTTTACAAAAATACAAAACTAAACAAACCTGTTTGTTTTTGCGGTAATGATGTAAATCTGTGTGGCTTAAAGGAAGTCCAGGCCAGTGTTCCTGTATGATCTGATCTGCAAGGTGGGCTTCTAGACCTAATCTAAAGGAGTTTATTCTTCACCTCGAGCTCTTTATTTAACACAAACATCGTTAAAAAAACATGTTAATATTATATCTTGCTGACAGGACACAGACTGAAATTTTCGGATGTGTGCAGAGTAAGCTATGAAATATGCTTGTTGCCCATGTTGCCTTAAACCAGTGTTTCTCAAACTGTGGGGCATGCCCCACTGGTGGGGCGCAGGGTCATGACAGGTGGGACGAGAACGACCTGCGAGAAACGTCATGTTAAACATCAGATTAATTCACACAGCAGAACAACGAAACATTAGCAGATACGTTAGCACAGCGACTAGCGAAACTGACCCCCGTCACCGTCTGCTGTGCACATAGAGCTGTCGCGCCGCCACTTCACCACCGAAGAAGAAGCTTGGAAGAAAAAGCTTGAACCACTGCTCTAATATTTGTCTTACTCAATGCTTAACAGTGCTTTGAGGAACCTTCACTGGGACTCGTCTGCTTGTTTTCATGTGGAAAATCCCAAAAGTGTTTTTCAGCCATCAGTCAACAAAAGCATGTGTGCCGCCCGGCCTTTGTGGGTTGTTTCAATCAACACCTGCTCAGTGAAGAAAGAAACATCAAAATTCTCGGAATTGCCCAAGAAGGTTTGGTTTTCAAACTCCCTGTGAGCGGAAGATTAGAATTTGAATGTTATTTGCATGTGAGTGGAAGCTGACCCGAGGCGATCACCTGAAGTATGAGGCAACCGAAACGTTAGAACATTCCTGTCGGGGCAGAGCTTATCTGCTGCCTCTTATCTGCTGCCAGCATAGACGGGAGGCAGGCGCTGAGGGGGCTTTGTGGGACCTGTTTACACAGTCCCTCGCCGGACTTACACCAGTTCACAATTAGATTAGAATTTTCTGTTAACGCGTGTGTTTTGCATGCCTGTTTTACCTGTAGTGATGCAGAAAAAACTGAATAAACAGAAAGAATCAGTCAACCAATCCGGTGGCTTAACAACACAAAGTTCTCTCAGCAAGCAGTTTAGTGTGTCATCTTGTTACATTTTAGCTTCAGCCCTGTAAGCTGTTTAATTGTAGCTAGTTTACGTGCATGATCAGAAATATGATTTACTGTGTGGCCGCTTTCTCCTTACCTTACTTTATAAATGATCACCTTCAGAACTGAAAGAGGGCTAAAGTTAATCTGGAAAGTACAGTTTCTGTTTCACGAGGAAAAAGTGATGGAAACGCTCATTCATAAGAGGAGCATCTGACTTAAAAGCTCATTCTTTCACTACAAACATTCTCATTATGACTGCAGGGCACCTCGGCTCAGCGTTTGGGTGTTCAGCCTTTGTTGATCCACCTTCTTGCTCTCAGCTAGCCTGCAGTCATTGTTCAGTTCACACCTATATTACTGCAGGGCAGTCCCTTCTGTTCTCATTGTTAGCCTCTGCTCCAGGATCATCGTGTCCCCATTATGTCCAGCCCAGTTTCATGGCGGTTTCTGAAATAGTCACAGAGCCTGAAGCAATTTTTGTGTTAATGGGCGTGAATTTTTTTAGTTTCTGTGTGTGTGTGTGTGTGTGTGTGTGTGTGTGTGTGTGTGTATCATGTGTAAGTACTGAATTTCAATATGAAACATTTCCTGTAAAGAATCCATATTTTTTATAGAGAGCAGGAAACAGTTTGAAAAGATGTGACAGCCGTTATATTTTAAACTAAACCATGATGTAAACTTAACCAAGCCACATATTTGTAATTAATAACATATTTAAAAATGAAATGTAAAAACTGAGAAGAACAACTTCCAGCATGAGAGTGATGAAAAATCACGTTAAAAACATGAATCAGCAGATTGTGACGCGTTTCCTCTGCACAATAATATCTTAGAGGAAAAATCCAGAATTGTCTGGTGATGGAAATAATAATAATAATAATAATAATAATGTATGGATACTTTCTGATTATAACCCACCATATTCTGCTGCTTTTGCTTAAAATCCTCTTTGATGTGAGAACTTCTGTATTGCGTTAAAAAAAATGAAACCACATCCAGAGTTAGTCACATACTGTACAGTGTTTTTATATATTGTAAAGATTGAGATGCCTTGGTATAAAAGCAAAACAGTTTCTTCACAGAATTCTTTGAATGAAAGTAAAATAAATTGAACATAAGATTTGTTTACATCAGGGTAACACACAGGATTGCTCCAAAATAAAAAAAAAAAGTTGCTTTAAACAAGTTGTTTAAAACTTGGAACACACTTTTTTTAAGTTGCTCTTTGATAGAAGGGAGTGAAAAGTGCTGTCTTACAATTAGTCTACTTTATTAAAGGGAATTCAGACTTTGGCTGAAAGGTGTTATTTTTGCTTAAATGTAACATTTTTGTGTGTGTGTGTGTGTGTGTGTGTGGAACAACTGAGCCTCACACACTGCAGGGATTTACCCGCCTCACACAGAAAGCCCTGTTCCGTCACAGTATCAACAGGTGATAGAGAATGAAAAACCTGTAAAGAAAAAATGGCTAAAAAAAGTTCAAAGGATGTGAAAATGTGAATCTGAGTGGAAAAAGGTGAAGAAGAATAAACTTTTCCGCTGGTCTCTGTCTCAGTGGTTCTTGGTAAGTTTCTGTTGTTCCTCAATAGAAGCCAATAGAAGCTTTTTAAAAACCAGAATCAGAAGAATAAGAATTTCAAACCAAACGTCTTCACGAAGCAGATAGAGAAACTTAAAGAAGTGACTAATGGCCCCTTTGCTCAGTCCTCATGGGTGGGGCCACTCTCGTCTGTGAGTCGGGCTTCGTTTTGGGTAAATTTTTATTAACGGATCTTTCAGTTCAGCTCACTTTTACTTCTATAGCATGAGGTCACCTCCCAAACACTTTTTATATTTTACTTTATTAAAGTCTGTGATGCTACAGAGAGAATTCTGCTCACAGGGCTCTAAAATCTACTTTAATGTGTTTGTACTGGTAAGTATTTCCATGCAGTACTACCTTTTATTTCTACTTCACTGTATTTTGGATGTACTTTATACTCAGTAATGTTACAGAAAAAGATACCCAGGGGTAAGTATTTAAAATCATCTCCACCCACAATATTAAAGTGATGTTCACATCTGTGAATCAGTAATCATGCATGTGATTCCACATGATGAATGTTCATAGTTTAGATACTTTAAGCATATTTTCATGTAAAAGATTTTTGCACTATAAGTAGAATTATGACTTTACTCAAAGTGCAAAACCATTTTAAGGTTCTCTTCCACAGTGTGTCTTCTGTCCTCTCTCTCCCCCCTCTCAGCAGATGGCTGCCCCTCCCTGAGCCTGGTTCTGCTGGAGGTTTCTTCCTGCTAAAAGGGAGTTTTTCCTTCCCACTGTCACCAAGTGCTGCTCATAGCGGGTCGTTTTGATTGTTGGGCTTTCTCTGTAATTATTGGAGGGTCTTTACAACATAAAGCACCTTGAGGCGACTGTTTGCTGTGATTTGGTGCTATATAAATAAAATTCAATTCAACTGAAAAAGCATGCATGTGTTTATTTTATAAGTCATTTTTCTACACTGTATTTGTTTCTAATTTCTAATGTGTTATGGTTTCCTGTGGCCGTGCCGTTGGAACCCCAGCGCCATCCCATCCTGGAAAAACCGCCGACTGCAGCGAATCAGCAGTTAGCGGTGAGGGGAAAGCGTGGAGAGAGACGATCAGCATATTGCGCTCGATTCAGTTTCATTTTGACCAAATCTGCGTACAGACACACCAAACTCAAAACTACACACGCACACACGAAGCCTCACTGGTAACAACTTACTAACAATCAGCATTGTTTCAATTCAAATTATGGCCCAATCAATCATCGGGCTCGTACGCTGAGAGGAATCTGATTGGCCGACAAATGAAACAGAACAGCGGGCCGTGTGAAAGCTCAGAGAACACCGTGACTTTCAGACTGAATGTTCTGTAGTTCTAACGTTGTCAATGATTAAACGCAGGCCACCGCCACACAGTCACTTTGTGACTCGGGCAGTGGGCTCTCTGTTCATTCGGGGAGGCTTAATGACTCACAGGCACAAAGAGCTTTAGAGGCTGCTTTCAGCCCCACGGTAACAAGAAACTAAACACCACTCTGTTTTCCTTTCAGGTAGCAGATCTGTTTGTGGGTAGGACACTCAATGAAGACAGAGCAGCTTTTCTCCACATCAACAGCTTCAGATGTTTTGGTCCAGTCGAGTAATGATCTTAATACCGATTTAAGGTTCTTAATTCTTATTTAGGATAAGATTAAACCGTTCCAGTGGAGGCTAAGAATTAAGACTTCCATAATAGTGATCCAGTCTTCTTCTGGGTGATCCTCGTTAACAGCTTCCAGCCTGTATTTTTGAGTTATTGTCAATGTGTTGATTTATTTACAGAGCTCGTATATGCAAAGAGATCAGAAGTACTGATGTGGGGATGTGAAATCCCTGTTACCTCATGACTAAATTTCCTTTTCTCACTGAGTGAATTCGAGCTTAAACTGCATCTGAGGCAGAAAATAAAATAAAGGTCAGCGGAAGGAGTATTAAGTATTTATAGTGTTTCACTCAGTCGTACTGAGGAATTAAACTAAAAGTAAAAGTGCACTGAATTGTCAGATGTGTGAAGATAGCGGTATCTGCTGCACAAACTGCTCCTGCTGCACAGGAATGAGTCACCTGATTAAAAAACTTCGCCAGGAAACGTTCGGTATTTGTTAGAGAGCGTCTGATAAACGGTAACCTGAGGACACGAGCGTGCAGAAATGCAGCGAAGTGAACATTTTTCCCAGGCACCAGCTCAGGTCCTGCAGTGCTTCACTCAAAGGAAGGAAGTATTTTATTTGACCCGCAGCGCACGATTTCGAGGAATTACTCGAAATTACTTTGCGCTTAAAAGAATCGGAGTTCAGCCGCAGGGAAATAAAAGTCAGTGTGATCAGCAAACTCTGACTTTCCCTAAAACTGGTATCGTCGTCCTGTTTGAGAACCACTGAGTTACTGCAAATTTATAAGGTACAACATGAGCTAAAGCATAAAGATTTATGAATATATGTTGATTATTGAGTGTATTTACAAACCTGAAGTGTACATCAGGTAACCATGCACAGGTTAATACAGGCTGCCGCCCCCTTACCTGATGCCAGTGCTTACTCACACAGATTGTTTGTGGTTTCCTGCCTTTCTTTCTTATCTTCCTCCGTTTATTAAAACCGCTATCAAAGGTTGGCTGTGGATTCATTTATGCTAAAAACAAAACTGTAGTTTTTACACTTTAATGATTTTGAAACTATGATTAATAAAATTAGGAGAAGTAGTTCTTCGCACATTTTGATTCTAGATTGTGGGTTTTTGTTCGGGTCCCTTGAGGGTTTTAATCATTTCTCAGTGTCTCTCAGTTCACACGAAATGAACAACTTCAGTTGAAGCAGAAACCTCGGGTGTGAATCGAGGACGGGCATGACTGTGAATCAGCCCAAAAACAGGGTTATGAAAAAGAAATCACCTGACTCGCCCAGTTATTTTCCAGGGGGAAACGTTACCTCAAAAAACCCCAAACTCAAACCCATGAAAAAACATGCAGATGAGGATGTGGGTGTTTTGCAGAACAGAGTCTCTTGAGTGGCTGCGGTCGTGTATTATTACAGGCACAAAAGATCCCCGTATGATTACTGTTGTTTACTGTTAATCTGTCTGAACCCAGAGATCTAACCTTTGAATTGTCTGTATTGAAGGTAGATTAATGTTACTATAAATAGCATCAGAAGTTTTAGTAAACTCCAACATGGGGTAAGATGTTTCTGCTGAACAGCTGATATCAGTGGAAACATCAGACTGTGTGATAAAGGCACAAATCTTATGCAGGATCAGTGCTAATAGTTTTGATTTTTAGTCAAATGGAAATATTCGACATGCTTTAGTTCATGGTGCAGGTTTCCCCTTCGTTCTGCTGTTCGTGTGGCCTGTGACCCTTTACGCTAATTTGTTACACGCTATCCTTGTTACGTGCAGCTATTCTTGCACAATTCATCCACCGAACTCAAAGCTGCATTTTGACTTCATAATGTATGGGTCAGGCTTATGCTTCTCTGACCCGCCGTCATTCTCAGGGCGTAAAGTATCCAGTGGCGTGGCTCGTTGTTATGTTACGCTGTGCGGGAGTTACTGAAGGCGCCTGTAGATTTTACTGCTTAAACCTAATCATGGAGTGAAGGTCGATGTTTAGAGAAGAAGACCCAAACACAGGATGAGCAGGAGTCAGGAAGACTAAAATCTTTGTGACCCCACGAAGTCGATTCTCTTCATCTGGACCCAAATGTTTCACCAACCTGCACAATGACCGAAACTAGCACCAGTGGCTAACAGTGAGTCGTGAGGTCAGTTTCATGGTCATTAACCCTATTCAATTCAACTTTATTTGAATAGCGCCAATTCACAACAAACAGTGGCCTCAAGGCGCTTTGTATTGTAGGTAAAGACCCTACAATACTGCAGAGAAAACCCAACAGTAAAACGACCCCCTATGAGGGGGGTGGCGACGGTGGGAAGGAAAAACTCCCTTTTAACAGGAAGAAACCTCCAGCAGATCTCAGGTATGTCCTGAGATTTGATTTTCACCCAGGTGTCATCCACATACCTGAACCAATGGCTCGGTGATATTCCAGAATAGGATAGCACAGCCATCTTTTCCACTTGGCCACAATGAGTGAAACTAGGGAACCCATGGCACACCCATGCTCCTGCCTGTGGTACATGTGAACTGACGACACAGTTTCAAGAGCAGACACACTTGGTTGGTGCTGAGGGTGGTCCTGTTGCTGAGGGTGGGGTCATCCTATAATCTCTGAGGAACTCCTCCGCTGCTTCAGCAACTGGGACTCATTAAGTACAAAGCACAAAGGTCCCTGCTTGATATAAATCCGTCTTGTGGCTGACCAACCTGCAACTTATGCACAGCATCTTTAACCTCGCAATGTGTTTATCCCCAAATATAATAACAGGGAGGCGCTGGTCTCTGACAAAACAGCACTTTATTATGTCCTGGCATGAAAAACATGCGTTCCCAAAATTTACTTTACATTCAAATTTCCTTTATATAAAAAAAATAATTTTTTTGATCTGACCATACTACAGATCACATTTCTGACTTGACTTTAAGCTGAATAGGGCCTTACAGAACCATATGCACACACGTCCATCCATCCATCCCTTTCTGGGTTGCAAAGCAGTAGTCTAAACAGAGACCTCCCTCTGCCCAGCCACATCCTTCAACACTTCCAGGGGAACACCAAGATGTTCCCGAGCCAGCCGAGGGACATACTGTCTCCAGCATGTCCCAGATCTGCCCAGGGGGCTCCTTCCAGTTGGACATGACTAAAGAATCTCATCTAGGAGGTGCCCAGAAGGCATTGTGGTGAGATTGTCCAAACCACCTTAATTGACTCCTTTTGAGCCAGGATTTTAATAACTGATTGATTGATTGATATTTAAACCTTTATTTTACCAGGTAAAATGTTTGAGAACCAGTTCTCATTTACAGACATGACCTGGGATTAGCAGATATGGAGGATTAGAGGCTCTAATCTGAGCCCCTCCTGAACGACCGAGCCCCTCGTGGTATCTGGGCTGGATACCGTAAATCAAGACTGGACGGCACCTAGAAAATGTCATTCATGCACTAATAATGAAATAATATGAAATATAACATGTGCAGCTCCATTTACTGAATTCAATTCATTTAAATTTTATTTATAAAGCACCAAATCACAACAAACAGCCGCCTCAAGGTGATTTGTATTGTAGGTAAAGACCCTACAATAATTACAGAGAACCCAACAGTCAGAACGACCCCCCTATGAGCAGCACTTGGTGACAGTGGGGAGGAAAAACTCCCTTTTAACAGGAAGAAACCTCCAGCAGAACCAGGCTCAGGGAGGGGCAGCCATCTGCTGGGACCGGCTGGGGCTGAGGGGAGAGAGAGACACTGTGGAAGAGAGCCAGAGATTAATAATAACTAATGATTAATGCAGAGTGGGGCATAAACAGAGTGAAAAAGGTGAATGAAAAAACTGAAGAGGACAATGAGTGCCACCAAAATGGTGAGTTTTAGTCATTTAGTAATATGTTTTATGTGGAATGTGGCAAATGATGAAAAACACAAAACATCCCAGAAATAATTGCAGCTGGATATAAAAATCACACTCTAAAAGACATTAAAAGCTTGGACCACTTATAGTAATAGAGGAGGAGGACACAGTGTGGCAGTGGATAACACCATAACATGTTTCATCCATAAATAGTATCTATATTTTGCTTTCTGTAATGGCTGCAGGCGGGCTTTAACTGGACATCACCTGTTCGAGATGTTAACCTGTGATGGTCTGCTACTGTCATTGCCCTCAGGCCAGGGGAAACGTTACTGCGGTTTAGTTTACCAGGATGTTGATGTAAACTTTTAAAAAAGTATTTCCTTTCTTCTTAACGTGCCTCTGGTTAAGCAGAAGAACGTTATTAATGATGATAAAGTCTCAGTCTGACCGCAAAAATAACTTCAATAAAGAAGTGGAGGTGTTTACTGGCCAAGGAGGTGTTTGAGAAGAAAATGAAAACCAGTGTGTGTGTGTGTGTGTGTGTGTGTGTGTGTGTGTACTGAGTCATAAAAGTGAAAGAGAGAAATGTGTGGTTGAGTGTGTGGTGAACTGTTCATCCTTGTGTGTTTGTGTGTGCGTGCTACACATGAAGGTTAGGTGTCATATTGATGCCGAACTGTCTGACAATAAACTGCTTAAAAAACAAAAAGGCATTTTTCACAATAAAAGCATGAAGACAAAGCTACATCTGTGTGAGACAAAGAGAGGCAGGAAGGAAGTCTTTAAGGTGGATTTAAACGATTTATTGTTGTTGTTTTTTTGTTACATTAATAAATCCTCTAAACTTTACTCAAACCTCCAGCTGCTTCTGTTGTTGCAGGGAAGAGGCCATCTGCTTGCGCTCAGTAGAAAGTGAAGAGTTATCATTTTTTACAATGATGCTAAACTGGATAATCTGCCTTAATGCTCGCTGGAATCCAATTTGGTGACAATGGAAGTGTGTTTCCCTCTCAGGAACTGTACTCATGCTGCATCTGTCCGCTTAAAGCAGCATCTGAGCCAGCAGCGGGCAACTGAGACTGAACAGCTCCATCACAGCCTGATTGCCACACAGTCACCGATGAGTTTATCGGCACATTATCTGCATGCTCTGCACTGTTTCTGTTTGTAGTTGCTTTGGAGATGTAATCAGTCGGATTTTTAATGTCCATTAGAGAGGCCGTAAGGAGCTCCATGCTGCTACATCCACACCCTCTGTGCTTCGTTCACGTGCCTCTGCACCTCCAACAACAGTGTGCACAGCAGTGAATATTCATGCACTGGATTAACAGTTAACTGTTACATGGTCCCAGGTTTTCTGTATTGATTTGTGTCTTATAATTTTCCATTAAATAAAGCAAAAATTCCTTCCATCTTCCAACAGTTCCAGGGCAGCACCCCCACTTCCACCACCGCCTCTTTCAGGTGAATGTCAAGGTGTTTCCGAGCCACCTCAGAACCATAACCTTGTGTCCTGGGTTTTCTCTCAGCTGGATATGCCTGAAGCCACCTTACCTGACTGAGGACCAGCGGCTCCACTCTGAGCCCCTCATCCTGTGCATCTGCAGGGCTGAGCTCAGACACCCTTTACACATATGTACTTATTTTGACCACTTCTACCTGCCTTTGTGTTCTTCCTGTCAGTCAGGGCGGGAAACTACAGCGAGCAGGAAATCAGCAGCTTTGCCTGTTAGCTCTGACTTTGCTTCACCTCAACAGACCAGGATAAAGGGCCCGTTATTGTTGCAACATTGGTTCGCAAACAGTGATGTCACCACAGCCCCGTCAGCATGTATTACCAGCGCTGAGGATGCTGGTACCCATTGCAGTATTCTGCTGAATAACAGGTGTTTCCATCCAGACGAACGCTCTGCATCAGCGCTGGTACCGGAGGAGGAGAAGCTGCAGCACCTTCCTCTGCGTGGGGTCACTGAGCCATCCCAAATGGACTTTTTGGCTTCTAAACTTTATTTGCATAAACACAGAGAACGGTTCGTTAGAAAAAGCCTGGCTGAGTAACAGGAATCAAACCCAGAATTTTTTGATGATTAATCATTCAGCTGTTTTTTTTTTTTTAGCCCTGGTCACTAATGGCTGCCGGGACCAGCGGCGTTCAGTCTTTCTGTGCAGCGGCGTGTGTTCAGAGAGATGCTCTGAAAAATGTGCTGAAATGAACTGATGCTAATCTGAGGGTGATCTATTGATTATGAATGCATTGGTGTCAGTGTTTTTAGCTGTCTGTTTGATATGGTGGAAAGCTCACAGTCCGATGAAGTTCTGACGTTGGAGGGGCTTCCATTGCAGACAACTGAAACCACACCGACACACACACTCTCTCACCCCATCTCCGTTTCTATATGTTAACCGCTCTTACACATCGTATATGTACACTGCGAGCGCAGAGAAAGTTCCCCTGCTGTTTTTTCCAGCCTGCGAGGCTCACTCAGTGACTCAGTGACTCAGTGAAGAAAACCACACTGTCAGTTCGGGACTGCTTTGGGTTTTTTCAGTTTCAGCTCCCTGCCTTGCCACTAAAAATGGAGAAAATGGCGCACCTCCCTCAGGTCTACGAAAGGACCACTGAGCACAGCGGCAAACCCCTCGCTGTTTATGGGAGTGTGACTGATGCTCCACGGCTAAGGTCAAACTGTTTTTGAAGTGGGTTTTATTCAGGCGTTCGGCTCCATTTACTTCCATTCAAACAGACTTTCAGTCCGCAGCTTTTTGGTAGCTGACATTTAAAACCCAACAAGCGGCCACAGGCAATTTTCCTCTGCTTTCTGTAAGCTGTGTCTGACACAGGTTTCCAAGAGTGGGTGGCTCAGGGAGAGGGGGGGCATTCAAGTAATATATTTTACCCATAAGACAATGGACTACTTAAACCACTGCAGAAAACAATCATGGAGTGACATCAACTGATTACTTATGCATGAAGTAATAAAAAATAGGCTTTAGCTGGCAATCACAAAGACTGGTTTATTATCTGTAGGAAGGCACTGGGGAGCAAAATGATGGTGCTTTAGACAAAAGTGCAAGCAATACAAACAGGAAGTCACCACAAGACACAGAGCGGGGAAATATCAGTTAAAAATCCGCATATTTTCTCTCATTTCTATAGTGTCACGGAGGCGGATGCTAATATTAAAAATGAGCAAAGTTTCTAGTAATGAGATCTGTGCATGTTCAAGTAATCCCAGTGAGTCAAAAGGTCAGGCGTCAGACGGCTGTAAACACCGGGTTTTCCCACTCTTGGATCTCTGTGATGTAATAGAGCGCAGAGGAGAGCCCCGCCCACGTGCATTTGTTTACGAGAAGCACCCAATCAGGAGAAAGCTGGTGCAGAGAGAGGTTAAAGGAGCTGAAATGAATTGTTTCACACAGAGGATGATCTGCAAATAAGGATTATTCTGAGCTGTGAAACATGTTATTTTAATAGAGCACCTGGTAACACATGTTTGCATCACTGACCAGTTCTTGTCCCATGGCTGTGGTTCATTTGTTTATGTCAGTGCATCCTTAAGCTCTTAAACAGCAAGTAAACCTAATTTTTTAAGCTAATAACCGAATAAAAAGTGGGTCAAAGGATTAAAGAAAAACCACTGCATTAATAATTTAGCACTGGACTTTTACCTCTTCTTTCCCTTTTTAATAGAAAAACAACAGAATGTAAGCGATCCTGACTTTATGCTGTCTCTTGCTTGAGTACTCTCATTTCCCATAATGCAACTCTTTTTTTGTGTGTTTACATGTGGGTGATTACTTGGTAAGCGCCCACACATTTAAACTCCAAGCCTACCTGCTTTGCGACACACACTTTGTATCTAAATTGTGTAGTTTCCAAACCTCAAACTGTGATGTCACGAGTCATTTCCACAGACCTCCTCCGTGACCGCAGAGCAGACTCTGTCATTTCAAAGATAGCAGCAGGCTCCCCGCGACTTTGATGCTTAAAAATGGTGGAGTGCCCCTTTAACGATTCGGCTTTCTGAATTTGTTGTTATATAGACGCCTAAGAAGGTTTCTCATGGAAATGAGCATGTGCATAACAAAGAGCCTGAATGGGGGCAGCGGCATGAGAGGAAACAGTGGTAGGCGTAGCAGAACATCCTTCTTGCACCTCCACCAAAGAGATTATCTGATTGATTTGATTAGCAGGATCACGCAAAACATTTAAATCTAAATCTTTACCAGAGATGCGGCTCCGCCCTGCTGAGAAGTGATTAACTGGCAGGAAATAATCTGAATACAGATCCAGGAATTATTTGAAGGACTCTTGCAGAACATGACGAAAGTGGACAAGATTTTGTGTCACAGCTTCACCCAAAAATATTAAACAGAGATAAAACAGACTGAGAGACAGCATTTGATGTTCCAAAGAAGATATAATAATCCTCTGTTCTGGGTCCAGTTTGAGCTCTGCGGTGTATCTGTCAGCCTCAGCGGTGGCGTGCATCTCGCACTGTTTATGTTTACACAATCACGTATGACGCAAAACTAAAAAACCTGAAAAGCTTAAAAACAAATAAACAATCTTCACAGCAGACGCTCCACTCTGACTTTATCTCTGCATTAAAGGCGAAGTGACACCTGCAAGGCGCTTCATACAAACTCCTGTTCATCTTTAAGGTTGTCGGTCCATTGTAGCGCATGTGTTGCTTGTGTATCACATGAAGTGTTGGTGCAGCTGCTCAGGTCTCTGTGTTCAGACCTTCCAGTAACCGACCAGTCGCCCAGTTAGAATATCTGGAAAGTTTGAGGTCTGCAGAAGAAACAGTTTACATAGTTTCTGTATCAATGATGAGCGCACAACTTAAAATAAATACACTCTCACAGTGAGTATGCTTTAGTTCACTTACAAGAAACCACAAATTGTGTGTGTGAATGTGTGGTTTCAATATGAAACTGCATCACATTTCTCCTGAAAGGTTCAATGTCTTTTTTTTTTTTTTTTGCAGTTATATTATTATTAGTCGTGATAGAGCGGGAGGACCGCTCCCGCTGAGAAACTCTGCATGAGTGATGTAAATAATGCATAAACGATTAGAAAACTACTGAAGACTACTAAATAAAGTCTCCGAGGATGTCAGGATACAGACAGACAGCTAAAAGCAGCAGCTTCTGTTTGAACAAACAAACAAACAAACAAACAAACAAACAAACAAACAAACACATTCGAAGCTTCAGTGTTTCTCTGTGTAAGAACAGGTTCTTCTTTAGTGGTTTACTAAGAAACTCGAGTGTGACGTAGCGTCGGCGCGTCGAGGAACGTCTGAGACGAGAATATATATAAGAAGTGGCTGCAACCACTGAGACGCGCATGCCAGAACTGGTGATTAAGAAATGGTAATAAACCACACGAGGTCTACGTATGTGCATATTTCTGCATAACAGGTATTCTAGTTCACGCAGTGCTGAAAGAGTCGCTCTCTTCCTCCTCCTCATCACGAAGAGTCGGTCCAAATAGTAAAAGTGACTAGATCACCAAAATTAAAGCATATTTTAACTTTAAATAAAAGTAAATTCAAACTTCAAATTTGAACAAGAACCAGCGCATCGTTCAGCAGCTGGAAATGGCTAAACTGCACACGTGCCAGACTCAAGGCCCGCGGGCCACATCCGCCCCGCGATCTAATTTCATACGCCCGAGAGATGATTTCATATCGCTATTATTAATGGCCCGCGAGTAATTAGGCTCCCAGCACTTATACTACAAATCCCACAATGCACTGCAACAGATGCCGCGCAGGCCAAGACCTGTGCACTAACCGTTTTCCTGCGTTGCCGATGACACATTGATCAGTGATCAGCGGATAAAAACATCAGTCAGCACTTTTTACAGCAACATTTAAGCTGCCTGACCCCCTGAATGTGGTGACGTGCCTTATCACGAAGAGCTACCTGAGGAAATCTGTCACTTCACGTAAAAGTAAAGGAAAAGTCTGAGCAGGGCTCCGGGATGAAAGGTGTCTGTGTGAGTCGGCCTTTCTCTGCGACATAATGAAGCATCTTAATGCGTTAAACCTGCAGCTTCAGGGACGGGACCGCGTGATCACGCACACGTGTGACGCACCTGCGAGAGGCGCAGATGCAAAAAGGGAATTTATGACACTTTCCATGTTGCCAAAATAAATAAATTTTCCCTGATGTTATTTTTGAAGAAAAATATAATTTTTATTTGATGTGTTGAGGGAAAAGTTGCTGTTTTCTGGCCATTCAAATTCGCATTGCTGATTAAAATAGTTTCAGTTTTAGACGTTCAGTAAATGTTAATCCTGGTCGGCTGCGACTCAGCCCGTGTTTTGCTGTGATTGGGTTTGACAGCGCTGGATGCAGGATCAGTTATTTCACAGAAGACATGCTGTGAAGATTCTGCAGCTGCTTTGAGGGAGGTTACATTAGGCTAAAAAGACTGATTTCCTCTGAAATACCTGTGTGCTGTCGGGTTCTGTGTTCTGGTACGTTCAGATGTTAAAAAATGGACAAACGTTGGATTTGTAATCATAAACTGAGGAACCACAGCTGCAGCAGCAGCATGGCGTTTACAGCTTAGCCATTCCAATATGGAGGCAAATAAAGCACAACGAGAGCATCCTGAATGTAAGGATGAGACTAACGCAGCATGCATCAACTGTAAAAGGAACAAAATCGACACAGTGGGCGGTGACGGTGGAGAGTTTCGCTAGTCATACCTGCTAACGTGCCTGCTAACATAACTTCCTCGTTCTGCTGTGAGAATAAATCATATGCTCAACATTTGTTCCGCATGGGTTTTCTCCCAGGTCGTTCGCGCCCCACCTGTCATGACCATGCGCCCCACCAGTGGGCCGCGCCCCACAGTTTGAGAAACGCTGAGTTAGTGTACAGGTTTTGCATATGCAGTGCCATCAGGGTAAAAGAAGCAAATAAATAAACTCTCAACAACAAAACCCCATCACTATACTTCCATATGAAACAAGTGGATGAATGTATGCACTCACAGGCCAGTTTATTACACCACTGCTCAGCAATGCAATTATCTAATCAGCCAATCACACGGGAGCAAATCATTGCATTTAGGCATGTAAACGTGGTCGAGACGACCTGCTGAAGTTCAAACCCAGAATCAGAGTGGGTGATTTAAGCGATGTGGCGTGCTTGCTGGTGCCAGATCGGCTGGTTTGAGCATGATCTGCTGAATTTTTCCCACAGAACCATCTGTAGGGTTTACAGAGAATGGCCTGAAAAAGAGAAAATATCCAGTGAGCGGGTGTTGAGGCGCGCAGCCAGACTTCTTTGAGCTGATGGGAAAGAAACAGTCCTTACCTGCATACTGCCGCTGCTCTGCCTCTTTATGACCACAGAGGTCGTATCTTCTGACGGAGCACCTTCGGCACACGGCAGTTTAAAAACCCTCGACTTTTAATTTGTATTTTTCTGATTCAGTGATTATCTACTGTTTGTTTTATTGCAGGATTTAAGATGTTGAAATGCAGTCATAGATTCACTGTAATGAGTGAGTGTTTCTCCTCCTCCTCATGGTGATGAAGATGGAAATCATACCAGGTTGAAGACACAGAAGCAGACAGCTGCAGACACCATGGATGCATACTCACTGTTACAGTTCTACAAAGTCTGTATCAGGTTTGCCTGAAGGCTGCAGATTGCAGGTTGGTGCAGCGTCTCTGCAGACGAGTGTGTGCGGTCTGCTCGCGTCCATCCTCTAATGGAGGGCTTTATGCCGCTTGGACACACCCCAGCATGCTGGCAGAAACTATAACACACCTTTAAGACTTCAACGGCGAACTATTTTCTCATCCATAACTGATGGACTTCTGCACGAGAACAGAAACTTTTTCCTTGCATGTGATGATATTACATCCCTTTTGTTTCCCACGTGTGTAGGCCGCCGGGTACCAAGCAGGTACGTGCAGGCGTGTTTTAATGTAGCTATTTAACATCTGCTTTCTTTAGCTTTCATCTCCTATTCAGTTGTGTGGAAATAAAAGCCCAGATTCATTAGCAGTGCTTCCACTCCTGCGTGCACGCGCTCGTTCGCGCCGTCACTGTAAAGGTGGTCCGAGAGTGCTCGTGCAGCTGAGTCAATAAACACTTTGCTGGCAGAAGCAGCTCAGCTGCTGAATGAAGAACTGTGACAGGGACGAGTCTGGCTACAAACAAACAACACGATGATGCTTCTGAGGTGAAACGACTTCCTGTGGAACGTGAAAATTAACAGCTGAGCGGCCGCTGATTCACACATCAGGGTTTGATCCTGAGATTTCAGAGCTGCGGTGTGTGTGCGTGTGTGGGTGGGTGTGTGTGTGTGTGCAGCACTCTTGTTCTGATAATTAGGGCTTTGTTGAATGCTTCAGTGTGTCTATAATAAACTAATTGGATTCTGGGTTTTGTTCAAGTGTGTGACTGATTTTTCTTTCCTACATTTTCCATTTTTGTCCCTTCATTTCACCCCTGCTGCCTTTTTTTCCCTCTTTAGCTCCAAATGTCTTTTTTTTTTTCCTTCAGTGTTTGGGATCTGTTGGCCTCCACGTGGACCACCTTCCCCTTTTTAGCCTCCCACTGGCTGAGAGCAGAGCTTCTTTAAATGCTATTGGCTGCACGTCTGAAGGGTTCCCCTCTCTGCCATTGGCTGCAGAGGAAAAAGGTTCAACTCGCCCTGTTCTCACATGCGGCGGCACACTGAACGTGCAGGCGCTCAGGCTCGGTACAGTTTGTACTTGTTTCTTGGAAGAGTTTTTCTCAGAGTTCAGCAGGTGGTCTGACAGACTGTTTCGCTAACTGTTCGTGTTTTCTCCAGTAATGAGATTTTAACCAAAGCAGCCCACATCAAAACACCACAAACGCTTCCTTGCTCCGGGGCGTGTTCAGTGTGACAACCTTGCTGCTCCAGTTTGCAGCAGCTTTCTGGTTCCGTTCACACGATGCACGACATCCTGCAGAAGCCTCGAAGTTTAAACTCTCCGTTTGAACCGTTTCTGTTTGGTGTGCACCAAAGATGCATCGTCTCTGAAAGCAGCATAAGAGCCACTGTGCTATATCCAAGCAGGTAACTCACCTAAACCACACAGAGTATTTCCAGAAGCGTGAAAACGTCCCATAAATGGCTTCAAATCACTTGCGAATGCAGCCCCTCGTGCGATTCAACAATTTCTGCAAACCAGCATTCATATCTGCAAACCTCTTTGACTGCACTGCTGCTAAAAACACTGAAGAACGGTTTCTCCTGCTTTTGTGAGCTTTCACAGCAGCAGGTCCCACGACTGACATGGCCTTTAAACTTTAAAGGAACAGCAAATTTGTAACTATTATTGTCAACAATTAGAATCTTAATTATTCGGGTTTTGCCATTTTTCTGTATCTTGAACTTTGAAGAAGAAATCAGGTTTTCTTTAAACGGAGGCGTTTTTGTGCGCTTTACTGTGGTAAACACTCAGTGTGGGACCTGAAAACATCGTGAGGGGAGCAGAAAGAACAAGTGAGGTTTTAAAGAAAGAGGAAATCCATTGTCATCTTTTCTGCTCGGCCCCCCTGCCTCTCCTGTCAGCCCCATTGTCCTCCATCATAATGGAGACTGTTTGATCATCTTAAAAACTCCTGATTACCAGTCAGAACGCTTTTTCAAGGTCAGACCTCAAAACAGACCCAACAATGCAGAACAGAGAGGGAGTTCCTCGGAACGGTTTGGGCCCCCGCAGATTATAAAGGCCGCGGCTTTAAAGACACCCCCTTTTTCTTTCTATACCTTTTCCAAAAACGCATTGGAAACGCGATGCTGCCGAGGATCACGGGGTGTAGGAGGAACGGGCGACATTCCAGGAAAATACGGCTGCTTCTTGGAAAAAGAAGCGCACGTGTTATAGCGGGGAAAAAAATGTGCACTATTTTACTAAAACAGGAACATATGTTAAAAACCGTCTGACGGGGATTTTAATGGAGCATGAAAGCTTGGTTTAATAATCTGACTGCAGTAAATGCCTATTTTTTAAAGACAAAAATGCATTATTGCACAAGAATCTCGAAGCAGCGATTTGTTTTATGAAAAGCAGGAGGGAGACGTATTTGCATATTTTAAACTGTAGCATGCACGTCGCAGGTCGGATCAAGCAGCCTGCAGGAAAGCCTGTTCGAGCACGAGATCTTTGAACCCGAAGGTGTTTGTGACTCATCGGCTGCAGGCCGGTTACATCTCTCACCTCTGGGGAGCGCGCAGCCGTAATTCTGCCTTTGCCCCGACACCGAGCAACTAAAACGAGCCGTTTTAATTAAACTGATATTTTTCAACATTTAAACCTGCTAATACCTGTTATAGTATTTATGGGCCCAAAGTAATAAGACGGGGATGCCAACAAACACCACAGGTCACAGTTTGTCTTGCTTGAACAGGCAGCGCTCAGTGACCTTTGAACTTGCAGGAAGATGTTTACAGCTCACAGCAGAAGAGCGGCAGCTTCCAACTGTGGTTGCGTTTAAGGTTGTTTGCTCTTATTGAGTTAAAGATAACAGGTAATAGCAGCTGTAAACAGGTGGAGTTCTTTTCTAATGCTGACCGATATTTCTCTGTCATTTAACTGGGTAAGAGGAGGTCCTTTAATACCGGCTTAAAGTAAGGAAACAGATTTTGACTGAGATCGTTCGGATTGGGTGAAAGTCTGAATGTAACCTGTGTGAACAGACAGGATGAAAGTTACAGTCAGCAGATTTTTTTAAATTCAAAGTATTGAAATGAAACCTTTGTAAACTTCAAATGGCTTAAAATGTGCATTCAAACATGTATGTGTAATCAAACAAGCTGTGATGGTGTGAAGGTGAGAGGCGTCAGTCTGTCAGCTGATCAGGAAGATCACGCAAAACGTAGCAGGACACGATTCTCTAAAGCTGCCAGGAAGGATGAGAGCAGGCCGGTAAAGACCCCACGGAGGTCCTCGGTGAGAGCAGCCCGATGACGTTATTTACAGGTACTGGCCTTCCAGTTCTTCCAGCTTTTACAGCGACGTGTTCCCTCTTTTTAATTAAGACCTTAATTTGAGCAGTAAATGAACAACAGCAACGTTAGCACGAAGTCGCTTCAGTGTGTCCCCCCTGTGTGCCGAAAGGGTCCGAATACCTTCTTTAACTGCATGCTCACACTGACATTAGTGTCAGCATCAAGGCTGAAACACACACACACACACACACACACACACACACACACACACACACACACACACACACACACACACACACACA
>JAVDPK010001293.1:66849-77585 GCA_034780415.1 Cichlasoma orientale | reverse complement strand
ATTGCACAGTTAGAGTGGGTGGGTGTGAGAGTTCAGGGTGGTGATGGCTCTGGCGAAGAAGCTGTTCTTGAGTCTGTCATGCAATGATTTTAGTCATGCTAAAGATGCACCATCTGGATTTGTAAACGTGTATCAGCTGAGCCACTAGGCTCAAAGGTTTTGGTTCATGTTGTAGGATGGAGGCTTTCATGAACCTGTTAATAACTTTGTTCTACTTGATGCCATTAATCATTTTACCCAAACCTAAAGCAAATATGAGGAAACTGTAAAATGATAGTTAAAAAGCTTTATTTAAACCAGTAGATGTTATTATATTAAACAGTAATTGGGAATCCTTTAGTTATGAAAGCAAAGAGCAGTTATGGGAGCGATTTAACGTCTCTGGCTTTTTGCAAAGAATCAAACTTGAAAGAAAAATGTGTTGAAACAGCTGATCGATCGTAAAGTTTTCCACTGGCACTGCGATGGGTTTTACAAAAGCAGCACAAATGGAAAATTACCACAACAATTATGTATTAAAGTCAGAAGCAGAAACTGCTTCTCCACAGGAGATTTTTGGGGAGGGGGAGGGGGAGGTCAAAGGTCGTTGCTCTGTAAATGAATAGACTGCTTCAGCTCGGAGGAAGAACAGGACTTCATTGTGTCCTGGAAGTGGATCCTCATGAAAACCTTTGACCTGTCAAGGATTTAAGATCATTAGCCGGTGACCCTCCTCCCATCCCCTCAACACCTAACTCACCCTTTCACCCCCAAATCTCTCGGTTGTCCATCCTTGGACCCCCTGAGGCTGGCCTAAGTCCTAAAAGTGAAGTAACTCAAGACTGTGTCCACACTAGATTCGGTATTTATCCGGGTTTATTGTTCAGATTCTAATCATTCTCTCTTCCTTCTAGGAAAAGCCACGTTGTTGTTAACGATGCAGTCCAAACATCGACTCTGCATACACAAAAATATACACTATACTGCCAAAACCCAGCCTCCTCCATCAGATTGGCAGATGGAGAAGTGATAGAGGGCACGCTGTTGTGTTTGAAGGCGTTAAACACCAGAACCGCTGTCTTACAAATCTCTAAGGTTTGAGATCTCCCGAATCTCAGAGTCAAATTGTTCTGGTGACTGAAAACTAAAAGGCGGTTATCAGTTATCAGCCTACAATCATTTTGGACTGGAGCGCTGAAAATGCTCAAAATCTGAAAAATGGATACAACTTTTCTGGAGCTAAAATATTCAGAGGTACAATCTGGGTTTAGGAAACTGATGTCTGTGTTTTTCCTCCCAGTCACTGAATGTTTAAGTGTTTGGAAAGAGGCCACTTGTGCTTAAATCTGACTGACGGATGCTAAAGCCTGGTTTTACTGCTGAAGATCTGAATGACATAAATCCTTTTCACTTTGATTCGTTTGTGTCTGAAAAAAATCTGTATTTTTCCTCCCACCGACCTAAAATCTATCTCGTTTTTTCTCGTTCTCTTCCGGTCTCTGTTCTTTCTTTTCCTCCTCTCCCTCACTTTCCTCCTCTGGCTCTTGTATCCACACTCAGTGTTTCGTAAGTAAAAGTTATGGGCGCATCTGTCGCCTCCATTCGTCTTGCTGTCAGGCAAAAAGGATCCCACTGTGTGCATGTGCGATGATACACACACCTGTTGTCACACTGTGTGCAAACACACTATCACACACGATCCCTCACCTGTCCTCGGCTTCTCTTCCACAAATCACATTCTGTCAAACTAACATCATCTAACTAGAGACTGAATCTGTTCAGACGTGAAGAAGACTTAATTCATCTGTATGGTCAAATGTGTGTTCATATATAAATGTGCTCAGCGGCTCTTTGTGTGTGTGTGTGTGTGTGTGTGTGTGTGTGTGTTGCAGCTGTGCGGTCATCCATCACCTTTCAAACTGCTGAAGATGGACTACTGCTGTCAGAAGAAGGACTGAAGCCATTTGGCATCTGACATACAGTAGGGCAGCATGCTAATAGCAGGATGCTAACAATTCCATTCATATGAATGGGTGAGTGCATCCAAACTTTTGACTGGTACTAGCACCAAATCACAACAGTCACCTCAAGGTGCTTTATATTCTAAGGTAAAGATCCTACAACAATACAGAGAGAACCCAACAATCAAACGACCCCCTATGAGCAGCACTTGGCGACAGTGGGAAGGAAAAACTCCCTTTTAACAGGAAGAAACCTCCAGCAGAAGCAGCCTCAGGGAGGGGCAGTCATCTGGGGCTGAGGGGAGAGAGGACAAAAGACACACTGTGGAAGAGAGCCTAGCACGTGGAGCTGATGTAGAAACATGTTTCTTTACCACAGAATCTAGTGTATATACTATATTTACATACATAATTAAAATAAACAGAAAATTTTAAGTAAAAACTCTGAACATATTTCGCTCCAGACCACGTTGTGTGTGTTTTGCATAATTTACCATGGTGGTCTAGTCATGACATACCTCACTAACCCTCAGGAATCACTGTGCAGCCCTCCCCCCAGGACCTGAGCCGTTTTCACACGTAAAAACTGAACCGTGTCAGGCTTCAGAGCCTCATTCGGGACATTGTGTGAAGTCAGCCAGCAGCAGGCAGACTGCTTCAGACGCGCTCTGACAACTGGAAAAAAATAACAGTCAGTGTTACAGGTGTAGGTTTCAGAGGGACTGCAGTGGGTGCAGAGACACTCACAGCACTTCAGTTTTTACAAACAATAACAGCATAAACAAAACAATAACAAGGGAAAATGTTAAAGTAAACCCACAGATCCTACTGTTTATCTTTCTGAAAAATCAGGAAGCATTTCTGCATCATCGCTGATGTTTAAAGCTTCGTTCCACAGATTCACACCAGCTGTAGATGCAGTCGGGTTAAAGGAATGCGGCTGAGGTGCAAAAGAGGCGGAGGAGGAGGAGGAGGAGGTTGTGTTAGTCTGGTCAAGTGTCAAGTTGTTTGATGCTCAACAAACGCCTTTCATCTTTTAGTGGAGACAAGCGAAGAAAAGCTGGCTGGTTTGGAGGGGGGGGTTAAATATACACAAACTGTTTTCACACATGCACTTTGGACAATTTAGGAGAATCAGGTCAGGATTTTTTCAAGGGTTGTCAATTCTCACATGCAGCACACAGCAGCAACATTTGCACTGATTACTGAAAGTACTGATTTAGGTTTGGGAGAGGGAGGGGCCTGGATAGAAGGTCCAGGAAGCAGAACCAAAGACATCTGCTTATTAACAGTAATTATTACATCACACAGAATTTGTGCACACGCATTTCTGAAAACAACAACAGAATGCAATGAATGCAATCAGATGTATGAACTGAGACATTTTAAAAAAGATATTAGCTCATTTTGAATTTGATGGCAGCAATATTTAAAAATGTTGGGACGGGGGCAAAAAAGGCTGGAAAAGTAAGCGGTACCAAAAAGCAACAGATGGAGGAACATTTTACAGCTAATTGGGTCATTGGCAGGAGGTCAGCAACATGATTGGCTGTAAAAAGAGCACCTCAGGCCCCGGTTACACGAGGACGGAGCGAAAACGATACTTTTTGGAAAAGGGCTCCAGAGTGGGGCGTTTCTGAAACACTCCGGCCTCTGTCTCCGTGTAAACGGGCAAAAATGCTGCTTTTTGGAAACGCGGCACTCGCACATGCGCAGTGTAGGTGCGGCTCCTATAGCCGCACCTCCAACTTGTGGCCTGCCAATGGGAACTGCAGCGTTTTCAGCGTTTTGCGTTTCCGTGTAAACGGAGATCGTTTCTGAAACACTTTTTCAAAAATGAAAACGGCAAAACGACACCGTTTCCACTGGAAACGCTCTCGTGTAAACGGGGCCTCAGAGAGGCGGAGTTTCTCAGAAGCAAAGGTGGGCAGAGGGTCACCAGTCTGTAAATAACCCTTCACAATCTATGGGATCATTTCAGAATAATGTTTTTTGATTTCAGATTACAAAGACTTTGAAAATGTCATCATCCGCATTGTGTGATATCATCCAAAGATTGCAGGAATCTGGTGAAAGCTCTGTGTGCAAGTGGCTAAAAATCAGTGTTAGATCTTTGTGTGATCTTTAAAAAACAGGCACGTTTCTGTCACGGAAATCACGGCGCGGGATCAAAAACACTTCCAGAAGGCATCGTCTCTGACTGCAGCCGGCCGCATCATGCGAAGAAGAAACCGCATATGATCCAGACATGCCGCCATCCTCTGAGGGGCAAGGACCATTTAAAGTGGACTGAGGCAAAGTGGAAAACTGGTCTGTGATCAGATTAATCAAAAAATTTTAATTCTTTTTGGAAAACATGAACCCTGCCAGAGACAAGAGGTTAAGGGAGGCTGATCCACTGGGCGCGTGACGTCATCAAACCCATTCCCAACTGATGACAAGTGTCAGCTGTCAAACACGCATTGTTTAGTGCAAGCCTGCATACTCGAGAGCTCTCACTCTCAACAACATAAGTGATTCATTCATGTTCTTAAGCCTGCTAATATTATTGATGTATGTTTTATGCATGTGTGCACACGTCTTTTTCAGGGCATGTATCAGCTAGGCCAGGGGTGCCCAAACTTGGGGCCCACGGGCCGCTTCAGGCCCCGCCCCCCTACTTCCGGTCCGCGAATTATGTCAAAAATAACATACAGTTTGGCCCTTTAAGTTACTTTTTTGACATTTTGCTTAATCCTCTTGATTGGACGGGAAGGCGAAATGGCAAAAAAGTAATTTTATGTTATTTTTGACATAATTGGCGCACAGATTCTGCACAGCCCACATACTCAACTCAACTCAACTCTGCTGCTCAACCACAAATGTGGCACCATTCAAGGGAAACAAACAGGCTTTCCAGTGGTTTAAGATTTATTGAAGGCTTTTCAGTGAACTTTTAGGACAGCAGCCCGTTTTAGATTTCATATCGAAGAGCAAAATCCTCGATGTCGCTCAACATTCGACGTGTAAACTGTATTTTCGGGGCTGCGGGGTGGCCGGGTTAGTGATGCCCCTGCAGTGATCTCAGTGACATGAATGAAGAAACTGCTGCTACTTTAGGTGTGAAAAAGCCGTTACCAATCACACGTCTTCCATCCGTCAGTGTTTACTCACCCAGCCCACTGCAAACTTCCTCACACACACACACACACACACACACACACACACACTGAAAGCCCACTTTCAGTTCTGTATCTGATTTCCCATCAGTGCACCAGGTTTTACAATAAAAGTTGTGAAGGTGGTGTGTGTGTGTGTGCGCGCGTGTGTGTGTGGTGTGGTGTGGTGTGGGGTCTCTGATGTGTTCCTGTTTTCTCTATAGAATATTGCACTTTCCTCTCAGTCTAAAAGTAGACAAACTGACACCTCACAGCAAAGGGCTGATGGTTCATTTAAAAACACCCTCAAACTACAAACCTGCCAAAAGCTCCAAAGAGAGAAACAACACAGCCCTCAGGTTCTGGTCTTTGTGGTCTTTCTGAACTGTACTACAGCTGGTTGGATACTGTTGCAAACCCCTTCCCCCACACCTTTCCATCGTTCCATTGTTGCGGCGTTTGTTTCCACCTTTGCTGTGACTTTCCGAAACCAACAATCCAAAATTCGTGTCACGGTGTCGTTGGGTACATGCGTGGAGGCGACAGGGGCAACAATACCTTTTCTAGCAGATCTAAACAAGATGTAACAGACTCACTGCAGAAATTTCGGGGTGATCCTTTGGAAAAGAGGAGATAGCATTACGTTTTAATCTTTTAATCGGACAGCTTCTTTTCAGTGATGGAGGAGTTTAGGGACGGTCAGAAGGAGCTGCACTGGCGTTGTGGATCTAGAGAAAGCACACGATAGGTGCCAGGAGAAAACTGCAGGAGAACTGTATGAGGAGTATGTGAGGGTGGTGAAGGACGTGCATGGCACAGCATGAGAGTGGTGAGGTAGGAGTGACAGATGGGTTCAGGGTGGGGGTTGGATTACACCAGGGATCGGCTCTGAGCCCCTTCCTGTTTGCAATGGTGATTGACAGGCTGGGGTCAGGCAGGAGTTTCTGTGGGCTATGATGTTTGCAGATCATGTTGTGATCTGCAGTGAGAGTGGGGAGCAGGTGGAAGAGAGCCTGGTGAGGTGGAGGTGTGCTCTGGAGTGAAGAAAGTGCAGGCAGTGTGGGGCGGGTGGAGATGAGTGTCAGGGGTGATCTGTGACAGAAGGAGAGCAGCAAGAGTGAAAGGGAAGGTTATTTTCATTGGGAGTGACCAGGATGGACAAGATCAGAAACAAGTAGATCAGAGGGACAGCTCAGGCTGAGCAGCTTGGAGACAAAGTTAGAGAGGCAAAGTTGAGATGGACATGTGCAGAGGAGGGATGGTAGATATATGTTGATGTTGAATATTGAGCTGACAGGCAGGAGGAAAAGAGGAAGACCTCAGAGAAGATCCATGGGTGCAGTGAAGGAGGACGTCCAGAGGGTCTGTGTGACAGATGTTAGGGAGGGTGAGGGAGCAGCCTAAGAAGGTGATGAAGAAGACCTTCTTTAATGGCTTCTAGTCTCACTCTGCTTAAACTAATCTCTTAGGAAATTATGCTGCTTTGTGAAAAATGGCTCCATGTGCTCCAACCACCTTTGGTGCTGATGTTTTCTCACTGAGGATGTCTAAAAGACATCCGCAGCTTTTTATAAGTCCTTGAAAAGCAAAGACATGAACCAGATTCGGCAGAGAACAAGGGGGAGATGCAGAAGATACAGAGAACCTCCATGTTTGTGTTCATTACTGCTCTGAGACTACATGTGGAAGTTCTCACTCCAGTCAAACCAACACGGCATACTGCACCAACTTCTTTATATTCACTGCTTTTCTAAAATATACCGGCTCAATAAAAAGGATAGGCGCACAGATAGATGTCCGAAATCATCCCGCAGTGTGCCGACAGGATGTGCTGCATTTTAACGTCAGGCACCGCTCCGGCCAATCAAAAACAAGCGTGCACCAACAGGTCCTGTCAATCAGGAGCAGCAGCTGCGTCCGACAACCATGAAATTAATGCCAACTGCAGAAAGAATGAAAGCTTAATGATTGTGGACGATTACTGGCGGACTCATCTATAGATTTCCATTCTTTCTATTCGCTCCTTTGGTTTAATTGTCGCACTTTAGTCAGTGTGAGGAAAATCAGTGAGGAGAATTCTGATACTTTATATCCAACGCAGTTAAAAACTAAAAGCAAAGAAAATAAAGAGAATTTGGTATAAAAGTGTTGAAGTGGATATTTTATATATTTAACATGTCAGAGGTAAAAATAGTGTATGTAAAATTCAGGATCGTCATCCCAGAGGGCTTTGGTATTTATAACAACAGTCTGTTGCAACCCCCCCCCCCCCCTCACATTTTATTGTTTTATTTGAGCTTTGACTTCTGCTGTCCCCTCAGGGCCACTGTAGGTGACTGATGTGGCATCTGCAGGGAGTCTGCAGCTTTTCAGTTAAATACAACAAGGGAAAGATTTGCATGGTTGCGCTGCCTGAGGGTACAGACAGAAGATGAGCAGGAAGTATGAAGGAGACACTTCAGGGCAGCAACAATATCTCCTTAGTACGCTAACCGGAGGGCAGTGAATGGCAGGAAGAGTTATTGCTAATAAATTAAAACCCTGGCTGGTTTCTAACTGCTGTTGCATTACCAGCCAAATATGTTCTTGTGTGTTTCCAATTTGGATCTAAACTTGAGAGAAACCCTCCAAAATTCAAAGAAAGTTTATAAATTGCAGAAAAATGAGTGTATTAATAAAGACACAATGTGTCAAAGTGGAGTAGAAATAAGATTTGGTGATGTCCATTAAACTGAACGCACTTTATGTTTAACGTGAAGATCCTGCAGCATCACAGACAATCCAACGATCCCCTGTGATCGGCACTCGGTGACGGTGGGGAGGAAGAACTCCTTATTGACCTCCAGCAGAACCGGGCTGACCCGTGTAGTGACCCGTGCAGTGACCCGTGCAGTGACCGGCGTGGCGATGAGCGGAAAATCCATGACAAGATAAAAGAATTATAAAATGACTCAGGTTTCCACTGAAGAGACCAAAACATCACATCTGTGTGGACTCATCAGAAGATCTTCCTCAGATTAGTTCACTGAAACATAAAGAGATGGAAAAAAGGCTTTCCGCTGTCTAAGCTCTGATCAAAGTCCTTTTATCACATCCTGATGCTGCTCCTTCTTCTGAAATCATTCAGTGACGCCAACAAGCTCCAAACGTCCGTCTCCAAACGTGGGCCCAAATATTTGCCAAATATGAGCCGAACATGGAAATCCACTCATTTGCATTTCCTTGCGCAGATTTTCTGGAAATTCATTTAAGATTTTGATTATATTTGAATGGAGTCTGATGACAGCTGGGCCTCTTTAAGGATGGCAACTCCTTAAAGAGAAAAACAATGCTTCCAGCTCACAGCTAATCCTGCTTTGGAGGTCTTTGGAAGACCCCCCGCAGCACCAGCAGCTCCCAGTGAAGTAAATGAGGAGGTTTTGTGATGAAGAGCTTTTGTTGACGCTAAAGGGCCAATGAATAGCATGCTAATCAGACCTGATCAGTCTTTGACTACAGTTACTTTTTATCATTATTGGTTTCAAAGTTCTCACTTCAAATATCTGCTAATGATTGCAGTGAAAAATGACAGAACGTCTGAGTGTCCTTTTTGCTTTAATGACACTGTGCTGCCATGACGTTTATGCAAATCCTGATAACTGAATAATGATTTCACAGCATGATTGGAAAATCCTCCAAAGACCTTATTGTGATTTCAGGAATGTGTTGCTTTGTTTGCCTTCAGGAGCCCCAAAAAATGCTCAGTGGGGTTAAGGTCAGGTGATTATGAAGGAAAGTTCATGACTGGCAGAAGTCCTTTGGTTTTTGAGACGTCCTGCTGCAGAACATATAGGAGCAACCCCATCACATACTCACACTCGTTTTACTGCATCGGGTACCCCTGTACTTCCACTAAAGTAAAGAGTGTGTGTACTTTTGCCACCTCTGCTCTCTGCACAGGTCCAAAAACAGGGAAGGTATGTTAACAATGCAAAGTCTTATTCTGGGTCATTCCAGTCCTACAAGTGGGGCTCCTCTGCTAAGTGTGTGACCTCTGTGACCCCAGCTAAGGAAAAGCCCATTAATATTCTTCCTTTGACTGGAAATTTGTTGATTGGAATCTCTTTATTTACCAAAGTCTGTGTCTGTGATGAAGCTGCTTTTCTGTCCCTCTGTGGGTAAAGCCGTGCTCCTCTGACGGTGTGGTCCTTTCTGAACGACCTGCCACTCTCAATGAAAGTTAGTCAATTAGTCAAACCGGGACTGAAGCCACTGAAAGGCCCTCGTTCAGTGGCTTCAGTCCCCTTTGTGTTCCACCTTTCTGCAGGATTTGTGTTTATTAGGGCACAAGTGCTGTGAAAATAATATCCTATTACTCTGATTCAGGTATTTGTTTCCCTCTCTGTCTCCGTCATTGCTTTTCCATCAGTTCTGCTGTACTTCATCTGGATTCTGCTGCTTGTTCTGGTCTTGTTGGAGGAAGCTCCACCCGGGACTGCTCAGAAGACCTCACCGTGGATTCAGAAACTCCTTTTTCCTTTAAAGTGCTCTGAAAGAAGACCCTCAGGGGAGGGTCCCACATAAAGGTGCATTCCTCCCAAAACGACTTTGATTTACTTTAGCAGGCGTCTGGTGGATCTCACTGTGATCTGAAAGCTTTTTAATCGACTTGCCTCAAGGACACCTGACCTTTTGTAGTTCTGAGTTAACATCGCTACGACCGAAAATGATTTAAACATTTGATTTCTGACGTAAAAGTTTTGTTTGTTTGAAACCCAGTGAAGCATCTTCACTGCATCTTTTATCCAGCGTTTGAGAGCTGAGGCCCTCTGTGTGCAGAGTAAACACACAACTTAAAGCCAAACAGCAGCTTGTGAAAGACAACAGGACAACATCATGCTGGGAAGTTTACTTTCAGTAGTCTTTCCCAAAGGGAAGGCTGCCATTATTCTACAGTTTTGTTATTGCCAAATAATCCTATGAGGTTGTGTTAGCCAATTTCCCAGTAAGGTCGACGGCTCCACCACAGTCCTGCTGACCTTGCTTCCAGGCTCTGGCATCATTCAGTTCATACAAAGGCTCATGTTGCAGGAGTGTGCGCCTGATGGCTGCACAATGCATTCCTGTCTGTGTTTGCTGTGGCTAGAGGATGTAAGGTAGCTCACGGTGATGGAGTAGCTGACATTCCCAGCGGAAGCCATGCAGGACTAGGTGCAAACTTTCTGGGAAATGTTCATCTTTAGGAGCATTTCGAGGGAGAGCTCACTCCAGCGAGCCTGGCTGACGACACTGGATCTCCCACTTTAGGCTGCTGATGATAGCGGCCCCCAGAAACTTCACAGGCTCTTCCACCTTCACGGCTGCATGGCTGAGACGTAGTGGGAAACGTGAGAATGGAGGTGCCGGCAGGTAGGTGCTAAGCTACATAGCTGCCACTGTGGCTTCCTGTTTGGAAATCTTTAATCCACTCACAGATTAGGCTGCAGGAAATGTGCAGACATTCACCAGCATATCAGTAAAGTACCAGAACCTTTAGCACCTGGAGACAAGAGAAGCTTAGCTTGCTGCAGACATCTTAGATGATTCTACTGGAATAGTAATAGAACAGGTACACACACACACACACACACACACACACACACACACACACACACACACACACACACACACACACACACAC
>JAVDPK010001293.1:16652-35371 GCA_034780415.1 Cichlasoma orientale | reverse complement strand
TAAATAAAAATTGTCTACCTCATTTTAAGTTATCGTACGATTAATTGATTTATTGTTTATCGCGACAGGCCTATTGATGCTTCTAACACGTGATCTCAAGATGAGCTAGTAAAGCTTATTGCCCTCGTTGTGCCAGTTAAAGAATAATCATCTTCAGGAGAACACAACCTCAAACATACAGTTCTCACAGAAGTGGAAAATGTTGTTTGCTGACTTTGGCAATCAGAAGGAATTTACTGAGGCAGTGGCTGATGTCTGTGCTGTGGAAATAAGACTTGAACAGTTCATGTGTTATCATTTTGGATATTGAAGGGTTTTTTTTCTTGGCAAAAAGGGGGAATGAACAAAAGGTCATTTATTGATTATTAGAAAATATTAATTTAAATATGAGAATCAGAATTGGTGCATCACCAGTTAAAGTCTAGAGCTTTCAGTGGTTAATCAAACAAAAGTAATTTTCTAGCAGCTGTTCTGATAACGTGGATGTTTGATTTGATAGGAAAATTTAGAGGTTTCATTCTGAGCGCTTGTGTTTGGCTGCAATAAACTGAATATTTCTGTATTTTTGGTGTAATTAAGAAATTAGTAAATGTAAAGTGGAAGTAGCCATCATTTGTACACCTACCACAGACCACTTTTCATACAGCAACCCAAGTATTTAGAAAATCTGTTGCACTTTGAGTTTGGAGACTAACAACAGAAACTTAAGATGGTCATTTATCCAGCTAGTCTTTAACCTGCTTCCTGCTTCTCTCCTCTCTAGATGCCGGTGGCTGTAGGCCCGTATGGTCAGACCCAGCCCAACTGTTTTGATCGGGTCAAAATGGGCTTCATAATGGGGTTTGCGGTAGGAATGGCTACTGGTGCTATGTTTGGCACCTTCTCCTGTCTCAGGTAGGTCTGAATTTGATGTGGGTGCAAACTATGCATATAAGATGAAACTGTACAGTAATGATGCAGTGTGGCTTTAAGTGGGTTATTATTTTTTCTCATCTTTTATGTATCAGATGTTTTGGATCTTGACACACATTTGATATTTCTTCCACAGATCTAATAAGTGAAATTTATGAAAAATAATCCATTGAAAATGTGTGTTTTATGCTCCCAGAGACAGAATTTTTAATTTAGTGGAAATACTTCCTGCAGGGATTTACCGCACTAGAAGGAGGAATGAAACTTCCGACCGGTTTCATCCAGAGTGTCGGCTAAATATGGAGTCTGCCAGTCTAGCTTACGTGGCTAAAACGGTTGTTTCTGTCTCCAGGATCGGCATGCGTGGCAGGGAGCTGATGGGAGGAGTGGGAAAGACCATGATGCAGAGTGGGGGGACGTTCGGCACGTTTATGGCCATTGGTATGGGCATTCGCTGCTGAAGACAACAGGAGAAGACCTCCATATTCAGCCATGGGACTTTTCAGATAATCGGTCACAGCTTTCTGTCCATTTAGTGCTGCCATACCCTCAACCTGCAGTTAGTCTTGTTTTGTCAATTAAAGATGTGTGAAATGGTTTTCAGGGTGCATGTGATTTCCTTTTTGATGCTCTAAAGTAACAAACAGCTGTCAATTGGCACATTTCTAACCACAAAGAGTTTGTAGAGGTTGATCAACGTGTCACCGAGCAGCTGTTTGACAGATTTATGCGACTCGGAAACACAAATCCGAGAAACAGGCCCTGAATTGTTTGACAGTGAGTGCTGCTGCTTTTGATCTTAGCAGCACCATTGAGATTAGAAATGCAAACTTGTATCACTGACCTTGTGGCGCTGTGACATCAGTCTCATCCAGAGGGTTAACGAGGCCGGGGTAATCTTTCCCGAAGGACAGGTGTTTTATCAGGTGGGTCATGTTGATCTGCAGGAAGACGATTACAGGTCGACAGACTCTTAGTAACGAGCAATAAGCAGATATTTGAAATTTCACTGCTCGATATTCTGACGACACTGTTGAAACAACGTGACAACTTGGACTGTTTCGTACCTGCAATATTAATTTCACATTTCTCAAAGATTAAATAAGCATGTAAATCTGCTCAGACGGTCTCGAAACTACAAAGTGCAGCAAAACATTTGTTACTTACGTTGTCCAAGCCAAAACTCTGCAGGTCGTGTACTGCAAAACAAACAATCAGTTTAGCTCAGTGAAAAACTGCAAACACAGGACATGTTTAATAAAATGTTATTAACCAGTTTGTGTGATTGATCAGTGCCTCTTTATTCAGCTGTTCAGACTCAGTTCACAGATGAAACGCAGCCCGAAGCTTCCCGTCACCCACAGTTCACGTCTGTCTGAGGTGCCGAGGCTCAGGCCTCCCGAAAACGTGGTTAATCTTTTTACATTAACTATGAATGATGGCAGCACGCTGGTGAGGTACTTCTGACCCACTTTGTTACCGTTTATCTGGGCTTGAATGGGCAGCAGCTTAACACGACACAGCACTGACTCAACCCACACGAGTACATGAAAATCTACAAATCCAGCTAAATTAAATGAACTGTAGAGTGTAAGGTGATCACATGATCACAGGTGTTGGTGATCATCAGATGCAACAAGAGTTCTACAACAGCTTCACAGACAAACCCGTTCTCTTTGTGGAAGAACTACAATCACACAAACACGTGACAGCTGCAGAAGCCAACATCTTACTGCAGCTGAAGGTTCACCATGGGTATAGCAGTAATATATTACTGTACAGCAGTATACAAGGTGTACTGGTTTAGTAAATGCTGTGACCAAAGAAAGTAACACCCCTAAAAATTCTGAAGAGCAGGCTTAAACCTGCTCCAGCACGGTGGGTGTCAGACACTTGATCAACTCAGACTCGTGAGCAACAGAAATGTTCGGCCCGCAGATAGTTTATATTACAGGAGCACAGAAGAAGAGCGGTCTGCAGAGGTCAGGTTATCTTAAATCCACACAATATTTTTTAAATGATGCCGACTTTAAGGGGACCCATTCTGCTCTATTCCAGCTCCATATTTTTATTCTTAGACACCACTGGAGTAGCTTTGCATGGTTTACAGTTTAAAATAATTGATCTTACACCGGGCCTTGGTGCAGCCTCGGGTCACCCTCTCTCTGATAGAAGGCCTTTGACCCTGTGAGCAGGTGCAGCAGGTGGCTGTGTGCTCACAGCTACAGTTTCGGGTCTAAGAGGACCATATTAGGGACATCACTGCCAGCAGTGCAGAAGCCTGATTTTTTTGGCTCACAGGGATTATTTGTATGCTGACATTATTATTTAAAAGTTGGGATATGTTTAATATGAGCATTGACCACAGGAACAGCATACATGTGACAGCAAATCAGTACTAAAGGTCCCCTTAAAGTAACAATGAAGTTCATTATTTGCAACACTGTCTCATAACAATAAACAGGTTAATACACTGCAGTAAAGCTGTTCATCAACAAAGAAAAAGAATCTGCAAAGAAGGATGGACTTACTTTCCACAGCGTGCACTACAGAAAAAAGAGAAGAGAGTCACAATAGTGATGCAGGCAGTTAGAAACCGCGTTATGTTAATGAGAGCGAGCGAGTCGTAGGAGCTGCACAACTCTGACAAACTGAGATTTTGTGCTTAATATTTTTAAAGTCTTATTCTATTAAGACATTCATAACTGAACCTCGGGGTGAAACTAAGCTCTTTGTGTTGATGATTTGGCTGTTTAGGAGTATTAAAAGCTTAGCTCCATTATCCATTTTGATTTATAAGCCTGAGACTTTACAGGACAGAAAATATCTAATTGAGGAGGATTATATTTGTCAGCTCCAGAAGCTTTGAGCCTCTTGTGATTTGGAAAGCGGTCCGTGTGCTGTCAGGGGAATTGTGCAGCCCCAAACATACAGCACAGAGTTTAAGGTCAGTCCGGGCTGGAGGGGATTTGGGACCACAATAAGGATGAAGCTGATTTATTTCAGCCTCGTCCTCAAGTGATTCTTGGCTCTCGTTTCTGCTGGTGAGCGTTTAAATATTACACCAATGAGACTCATCCATAATCTCCACCTCAAGAACAAAGGTGAGTGTTGTGTGCTGCAGGTAATCTACAGTGGAGAGCAGCAAACTTCAGTCCTTCACTGTTTAACCAGCCAGGTTTTTACACGTGTTGTTGGAGTCAGATCAGAAGCTCCGTGTGGCACATTTACTGTTCATTTCCTGCTCTGGCCCTCCATGAGGTCTAAGTCATCACTGAGAATGAGAAATGCCCTAACCCAACATTAACATATTAACAGTTAAGATGTTTCATTTTAATTTGAAAAAGCAGAACCATCCTGATAGAATAGGTTTGCATTACCTGAGTAATTTCACACAGTAAACAGTAAAAATAGGATAAAGAGTCTTAGACCTCATGGGGTGGGGGGGGTGAAACATTTAGCAGGCAGACAAAAAAGCATCCGGGCGGTCACAATGATGACCAAAACTCAAACACGATGATGGCAGAAAAAACACAAAGTATCCACAGGAAGAAATGAATGAAAATGCAGACAAATACTATGGAAAAGGTGAAACAGGTGAGAAAATTGTACTTTGGTCACTGAGAGTCTCTTCAGCTCAGAACGGCTCTGTTAGCTCAGGTTCAGCGTGAAGCCCACAGCAGCTCGATCGCTGCCTACATGACCTCAGCAGAGGAAAACTTCAGCTACGTCTGCACAGAAACACGTCCGAGTGCAGAATATGACGCCCAGCATGCAACACTGCAGCCACAACCTGCTGCTGCGTCAGTCAAACCCAGAGACGGCAGGAAAAACGAGCGGCGGCACACGCACGCCTTTCCCCTAATTACAGGCACACTTAAAATTTTATGTAAAATCTTTCAGATCAAAGGTTTTTAAAGATTTTAGCCTAACTCAGACACTGTTTCTTTCTGACTGGTGCCTGCATGTCACAGTCCTTATTGGTAGACTGTGACAGGTGAGGGGATCAGCTGACTGCACCGCAGTAATCACTGAACTACCATAAATATTCTAACAAAGGAACCTAAACAGTTACAAAATGCCATCATACGGATTTCAGAAGTCTGTAAATGCTGAGGCCAAAATAAATCATATTTATTCTTTATTATTTTACATGCTATAAAATAATAAGGAAGGTCATCATGCACGATATCCTGCAGCTGTTTTTAATAAACAGATGTAGACGTGCGGCTCAGGGAGGAGGTGTGATTGATGGATGACTGATGAACATACATACCCATCAAAGGTTTCTAAACACCCGGATCATATCGTTATAGGCTAAACTTATGTGCTCGTCACGGAACATGTAATTAGGAAAAAGAGAAACTGGAGTATAGAAACAAACACACTGATTTCACTCCGATTGTCAGCGTTCAGGTCTCATGGTGACGAAATCCGTCAGCCGGCCTCAGACACACGGATGGGTGGATAATATGTAGCATGTCTTTGCCTTTAAAAATCAAAAATTCAAAGATCTAAATGCTTTTCATTTAGAAACTTGATGCAAATCAAGTTCTGTACGTTCTGGCTTTTTAAAGGTATTTGGAGCTTGTAAATGACAGTGTCTTACGAAGCTCTGCTAATTAATAACTGAAACAGAGACAGAGGTGTTAGGAACCTTTGGTCGGGTGTGTGTGAGCAGAGTGCAGAGGCAGCGCGTCTTACCGTGGACGTGAGACTGCTGGAAACTTTTTCCTGGAGCAAAGTGGAAATTTCCTGCCACCTGAAGCACGAAGGGGAGAAAGAAGAAAAATCAGACATCTGTGCATACAGCATATATCAGAGTATTACGTTTACTTTGGGGACAATAACTCGATGAATGAATTAAGTTAGTTTCACAAGACTTTTGTGGAATTTAAGAATTTTTTTCGTATGTTTTGATCATAAACATATAGAAAAAAAAAGACTGTTTTCCATTAAAAACATTTTTTATCCAGTTACATTTATAATACAATACTGTTAAACAATTTCTTGCAAAAATGGAAAATTATTTTGTTAAATCAAAATTTTCTTCTTGCAACATGATCTTTATCTCATGATATTTTAATGTTGAGATCATATTCCTCGCAGTGGGCCCAATAAGCGTAATATCTTCGTATTACACACACAATAACAGCTTAATGTGTGCAATAATATCAGCCTATGACCTTTTCTTGTGTAAGCCTGAGATTCAGCACGTCTATTAATAACTTCACGGTCTGACAGTTCAGGACGTTACGATACAAAAACCAGCTGCAGTAAACGTCAACATAAAGTTACATAATTTCAGCTGTGAGAATTAAATTCTGGCAGCTTTGCTTCATGCTGATGATGATGATGTGCAGGAGCTCGTGCCTTGTTCACTTCCAGGAAGCCATAAACCTGACAGCCTTCATTCTTCTGCTCCTGCATCTTCTGAGTGAAACCTTCTCGTTTACACTGCTCGATGGTATCGGCGCTCTTGAAGGCCCAGCCTCGCCGCCGGTACGCTTCCCGCACATCATCGCAGGTGTTGCAGCATCTGCGCGCACACCCACACAAAGAGGAACCGAAGCCAGTTAACACACAGTCATACAGGAAGCACAGAGACAGCAGTGTGCGCCTGCACGCGTCTTACTTCAGATCTTCGGTCTCAGCTCCGTAGCAGCTCTCACATCTGTTTGGGTCCAGCGTGCTGGGGTCAAACGCTTCACCATCATCAGCCTTACCGAGCTCTGAACGCACAAACACAAAACCAACACGATGATGATGATAAGCAGCTAAACAACACGAGTCACTTCAGCGCATCAGTGTGAGCATATTTCCAATCCCGAGTGCTTCAGCTCAGGCTCACAGTTTCACACAAGAATCTGTGCAAAACTGCAGGAACTGTAGAGTTTCACCACACACACACACACACACAGACACACACAGACACACACACACGCCTTCATCAGAGTTAAAAAGACTTTGTGGAAACATTTTTTCCTCGTGATGTTTCACCAACAGCAAACCTCCACCTGGGTGAAACATTCGGTCACGCTTCAGTAACACGAATCCCCCCAAAACGTTCCCGCAGCCAGCTGTGCTCTCGATACTAAAAGGCTGAGAAGCATCTTGACTTCTCGATATGTGAGCATACGCTGGAATTTATTAACTAACTGTAAGACGTTGGATCTGAACCCGACCAGTTTAATCAAACCAATGAATTTGAAACGAGGGGCTGTGAATAAAAATGGCTGTAATTCCTCAACATTTACGTTTGACCCCTTCAATTACAGGTGAGACTCTTCAGCTCACTTACATCCTGACTGTTTTATTTCATATCTATTGCAGAGGCAAAACTGTGAAAATTACATCACCACTAAAAATTTCCAGCGTCCAGTTACAGTTCCCATGTGTCGGTGATGCACGCTGTTCACGGGAAGGTTTTGATGTTTGAGAATCGAAGCAAACGGAGCAGGAAAATGGACCGAGTCTGCTGACTCATCCGTACATGAGCGGTATGATTTAAAACACCCAAAGGATCCTGCAATGCAGAGGCTCTGCTAAAAGAAAACAAATAAATAAAAACGTGGAGAAACAACAAAAACGAATGGTCATGATAACGTCAGCATTTACCGTGTTTCTCTGCCTCCTGCGTGACGGGTTTGAAGTCTTTATCCAGCCGCTGTTTGAACAGATTGTGTTCAACATCCAGCTGCTGCTCACCAGCCACGTCCATCGCGTCTATGCTGAGATCTGCCAGGAGAGAGAAACCGGTGCAGGTCTTTATTATTAGCACATGATGCCATTAGCATGCTAACTTCATCAGAATGGAGGAGAACTTACAGGCGCACGGCATGTGAGGGAAAATAATATCAATGTTGATCTTGAGTTTGTCTCCCCGCGACGTGTCGACGTACAGCTCAGGATGGACCTGCCGAACACCCACCGGTTAATTCAGTCATCCAGATAAAACACAAACACACTCGAGCTGTGAGGGAACAACGCGTCTCCATTTCCGTGGTTTGATCCTCATACATCACTTTCTATAGTTATATATTATATAATATTCATTTTTCTGACATCTCCTATCTGAAAGGATTATTTAGGCAGGGGATGAATTTTTTTTTAAATCCACTAAACTAAAAATAGCAGCTAACATCAGGTGATTCGTTTTACTCTGTAGGGTCAAAACTAAATGTTACAACACTTTAACGGTCGGGTCAGCACCGGATTCTGAACCTTCTGCATTTAAAATGTCACTGAAAATAGGTCAGTAGCATAAATCTGTGTGTGCGCACAGACTCTGAACCTTGAGCATACTGAAGTCTATTTCAACGTTTGCATGTGTGGACTCATCAGACCAGTCTGACAGGAGTCTCAGGCCACCTTTATCAGCACAGTCTGTGCACAGAAGAAACGAAAACAGTCGGGATCTTAGAAACTACCTCGTCACAATCAGTTAACTTGTATCAAAGCAGAGAAAACAGGCAGAGCATGGTTATCTCCTTTTCATTAGCAACAATTTTTTTAGATAAAATGTTAAGTCAGTGAATGTTGTGGAAATACCAATAAATACAGACATACAGAATTATGGAAATTCCTTTTATCAATGAGAAGAGATGAGCACGTTACAGAAGGTATGATCATCCAGTTCTAAGGGAGCACACGAAAGCTGACTTATAACAGCTGAACAGATAAAACAGCTTAATGCTGAGTGGATGAACTGGAGTGGATGGAGTGGATGAACTGAGAGGCTGCACCAATGCAAGGCAGGGTGTGAGATAAATAAAGATGGTTTTGAACTGTGAACCATGCAAAGCTACTCTAGCAGAGTCCAACAAGGACAATACAGTGTTGGAAATGAGGATGACAGGGTTTGTTTTATCTGACAACATCCAAAAACCAAAAGTATTCATGATAACATTCTACTGAAAATATTCACTAATTTATTGATTAATAAATTATGAAGTTTCTGTAACTGAAATTTCTGACCCGCACACGCAGAAGCCCAAAAACAAGTGTGAAAAACAGCTTTGCAAGTAAAACCTGTTGAATTCCACTTCGTGTGTCAGGTGTCACATTTAATCTCACAAGGTGGGGCCAGCAAATGAAAGTGGATAAACTCACCTCCTTAGTAAGATAGTACTGCAGCTCAGAGACAAACAGGATTAACATGATGACACCGCTGATGATAGTCACTGCAGAGACACAGAGGAAGCATGCATTTTAAATCCAGGCTGCTGTACCAAAGGAGCACATTCTAACTTTTAGTATCCAAACCTAACCAGCAAAAGCAAAAAGTGATTGAAAACCAAATTAATCAGCAAGTGGGGAGTACCATCCCCCAGCCTCATAATGTCATCTGTAAACCAGGGTTGTTGGTGTGATACAGCCGAATGGCATCATGTGACGCACCAGGATGAGAACCTAAACTACACTTAATGTAGCTTTGGAGTAACTGTTACTGTTTAGATGATGAGTGCAGCGTACTATAAATTTATCGATATAAAAAGCTGTTTTCACTTCTCTCCACTCAACTTTTCATGTTTTGTTTAAAAAGAGTCATTGTGTATCATCCATATTCACAAAAACAATGTGTCTTTGTGTTACGCAAAGCACTGCATCGTTACACTGGGAAAGAAAATGGTCAGAATTAAACAAAATAGAACTTAGTTCCTATTTTTGTAGAGTTTCAATAGTAATAGGTAAAATATCCCAGGATAACAATTAACAATAACCCTGCTGCAAGTTCAAAAAGACCGAACAACCTAGAATACCTCACTGCTAAATACGTTTTTAATCGCCACAATTTCAGTTTCTAAAGAAAATTTCACAACACTGCTGACAGTTCACACATCATCACGGCTTCCAGACTGTCTCTATACAAATGTCTGCACAACTAACCTAAATACTGCTGTCACGGACGTTGTATACAGCTTTTCTAATGATGCTTCTCCGATTTCTTATTTTATTGTTATCACAGTAAAATCAATTTACATCAAATTGTTTCTGTTTTTATCTCTTGAATTGCCCCCCTCGGATCAGTTCAGCTTTACCTTAGATAAACCACAGGAACATGTTTGCAAAATAATCATCAGTATTATGAAATCGTGCAAAATCTCCAGGAAGCTCCTTCACAAACAAAGTATGTGGCACAAACTCCTCAAAATACGTAATTTTAAACCCATTTCTCTGCGAATGCATCCACAGTTTATGCTGATTTATGTCCATCTATCACTGAGCTAGCTGCATCGCTGCCCTCTTATTGGACTTTGAATATCACATATGTCTCTTCTGCCTGTGTTCAGGCTGGCCTCGAGTCATCAGAGGCATGCTATGACTGTAACTTTATTTTTGTGTACTCTATTTGATCACTGAGAGGAGAAATGAATCAGTTAGCCTTGTTGTTAGCCGCTGCAGCTAAGAGCCTGTGTGTATGAATGGCTGCTGCTCACCGGTCGCTCCTCCCCACGTCTTCACTCGGAAATCCTCCAGAGTTTTGGGATAAGCGTCAAACTGCTTCAGTTTGTTTAACGTGTCCATTTTCTAAACCTCCAATCCACCGCTACACACAAACGTTACCGACAGATTCCTCCAGACACACATATCAGTCCTTCACTTCCACTTCCGGGACACACGCAACTCGGGTCAAGCCTAGACCAATCAGCGCCGGCCGCGTTTTCCCGTCCTCTGTGTCGTTCTCCAAAGAAGAGGCTATAAAAAAAAAAGAAAAAAAAAGAAAAGAAATATTAAAAGATTATACAGATTATTAAAGATGATTTCAATGAATACAAAAATGTGTAAGACTGTGTTATTTATTTGAATGAGAGTAATTAATTTTCATCTTTCCTCACATACTTATATATTTATATTTTGATATTTTGATACTTGTTTCAGCTGATGTTTCAGGTGTTTGCTTTTATTTATTGAATTTTTTTAGGCAATAAAATGAGTTTGTAAGTTCTTGCTGTTCCTGTGCGAGTTTAGGTACATTGGCTTCCTCCTGCAGTCATAAACAAACATGGCGGTTCTTGTATTAGCGCTGTGACGGACTGGTGGCCCTGCGACCTGTCCAGGGGGTGTGTCCTGTATGGTTTGGTATGATTTTCTCATTTTTGAAGGAGGTGGCGATTAGCGACTTTTGCATCGGAACTCTTCATACATGCTTCTGTTAAAGAATACACACAAACTCTGAGGTCCTGCTATCAGAATACTTCTTTTCAGACATTAACAAAGCAAGTTCTAATGTAGCAGACACTGATCAATATTAACATTTAGTAGACACATTTTTCTTAAAAATAACACTAATATGTCATTTAACTACACTTAACGGGGTTGTGGAGGTATCTGGAGAATTCTAAATATTATTTAATCACAGATGCAGACATGTAAAAATGTAGAGGAATAGTTTCTTTGAAGATGAAAGTAGGAATAAAGGAAGGAGAGAAGGAGAGAAAAAGAGAGGAAAGAGAAAGAACCCAACAATCAGAATGACCTCCTATGAGCAAGCACCAGGTGACAGTGGGGAGGAAAATGCCCTTCTAAGAGGAAGAAACTTCCATCAGAACCAGAACTGTTTCTTCTCTTCTAACAGTGCTTTTTGCAGTCTGTATTTTGCATCATCAGCATCCTTTTTGCCTTCTGTGTTTCTTTTTTCTTCTCTTCCAGTGATTTCTGCATTTCTGTCACGTCTTTATTTTCCTATTCATTTTTTTCTTTGTGTCTTCTGTGGCTTTCCTCTGCTCATCCAGGGTTATCCGCACTTCCTGTAATTCATTCTGCCTTTCTTTCTTAGCCTCTGCTATTTGTTTTTTCTTCCCCTGCAGACTTTCCTTTCCCTCCTCCAGTTGTTTTCCATCTTTAAAGTTTTTCTTTGCTTCCTGAAAATTTGTGATGGCTGCTTAAACCTTGTCTTTTGTTTCACAGACCATTTTACCCCTCGTCCAGGAGCTTTTTCCTTCACCTGCTCCAGTTTCTCTCCGTGTGTTACCTCATTGCACAGAGTTTCCTCCAGAGTGGCCTCGCCTATTTGAAGGCGTGCAAGTTTGGCAGACAGACTCCCTTTCTCCTGTTTCAGGGTCAGGATTTTGCTGACCCCCTGCTGAAGCTGCTCGTTCAGGCTCCGTGCTTTTCCTGAGCCTCTGAACAAGCCTGGTCCTCTTGCTTGTTCTTGGGGTCTTTTCTGATTCCAGCAGTGAGGTCAGCTTGTTGATTTGCTCTTCATATGAAGCAGTTTCATCATTTAAGTTTCTAACTTGAATCTCGTCCTGGTCCAGCTTTGTTTGGATGGTTGACCTTTTGACCCTCAGCTCTTTGATGTGCTGTCGGGCTCGCCACCTTTTGGTTTTAGAGCTGAAGAAGCCTCTTTGATAAGAGATGAAATTAATTTTTTTAAACATCCAGTCGCACTTTTCCAAGCTCCTGAGAACAGTAGCACTTTACCCAGGAACAGTGGGCAGCAGGTGGTAGCCATCAGGGTTTAAAAAGTATCCAGTTTCACTAAAATTACACTGCATATTTGCATATGATTAATATGGCCGCTATGGCCACAGCCACAACCATCTTTAGTTGATTGGTAACATTACAGATCCATGTTTTCTCCAATTTTTTCAATTGATTCTAAATATTTACAGTACCAAAAGTTTGGACACAGCTTCTCATTCAGTGGTTTTTCATTATTTAAAAATTGTCTGGATTGCAGATTAATACTGAAGTCATCCAAACTATGAAGAACTGCATATGGAATTATTTAGTAAACAAAGAAGTGTTAAACCAGAATATGTTTAATATTTTAGATTCTTCAAAGAAGGCAGCTCTTGCTTAGATGACAGCTTTGCACATCTTGGCATTTTCTCAGTCAGCTTTATGAGGCCGTCGCCTGGAACAGCTTTCAGGTAACAGCTGTAAATGTCAAGAGTTCGTTTCGTGAATTTCTCGCCCTCTTAATGTGTTTGAGACCATCAGCTATGTTGTGAAGAGGAAGAGCTGGTATACAGTAATTAGCCCTATTTGAGTAATGTTCTGATCCATTTATGGCAAGAACGACTCAACTAAGCAAAGAAAAACAACAGCCCATCATCACTTTGAGAAATGAAGGTCAGTCAATCTGAAAAATATCAAGAACTTTGACACATTTAAAATTACTACATGATTCCTTATGTGCTCCTTCATAGTCTGGATGACTTCAGTATTATTTTACAATGTAGGAAAAAAAAAAAAACATTGAGACGGTGTGTCCCAACTTTGGACTCATACTCTATATATTATATTTACCTATTTTAAATTCATGCACGTAATGTATGGTGGTCAGAATGACCGCCTGTGGGAGTTCTAGGCAGAAATACTCATGACTCTTCTGTGTTTTGTAATTTTAATAAAAAGTCAGAATGCATTATACACACATTTAGGAAAAGTCAGGGTCCTATAGTTACATGGGGTTCATGTCAACAAAGATATTCCACTGCTAAATTTAAAAATGGTCAGAATGACCACCCTGGGAGTTCCATCAGTGTGCTTCAACTTCACAAACAATCACCTGCCAGTAATGACTGCGATAAAACAGCGCAAACCAACTGTGACATTCATTTGTCTCTATTTGTTTTTCACTGTTTTTGGAAGAAAAAATTGATGAACCGTGGACAGAAGATTCAAACATTAAAGAAGTCCTTAATCAGCATCACTCGTCCTCGTTCTCCACCGGCAGATGAGAGGAGAGCTCCCCATCGCCTCGTCCATCCAACTTGACCTTCAGCTGACCAATGACCTCGTGTCCAACCCCAAGGTCAGCCACAGCCGTCTGAACCAGCTGCAGTCGGGTTTCTCTGAGAGAACGTCTCAGTTTGGCCCGTCGGTTCTGGAACCAGATCTGAGCGAGAGAAAGATGAGATTTTTTTTCTTTTTTTTTTTTACATATTTATGCTTTGTTTGTATAAATTAGTATTTGAGTACTGCAAATTTTAAGTATTAAAGCTCGAGACCAAACAAATATCAGCTGGCACGTGCAGCAGTGACATTTGATTTTTTATGCTCGTTTCCAGCTCCATATTTTTTTATTCTTGGACTCGATGAGAATACATTACAGCATCTTATCCTGTTCATACCCTGTCTGAAACAAGACCTTTAGCTCCTCTCCCTTTAGGCAAACTTTCTTCTGATTGGCAGCCCCTGAACAGGAAGTGGGTGGGCCTTTATGCCTGAGATGACCATATTAGGGTTATCTGCTCTTTGAGATGTCACACAAAGCTTAGAGTAGAAAAAACAGTCTGAAACTGAGCGTTTAGAGCAGTCTGAAGTCTTTGGCTCACAGATATTACTTGCACATGTGTTTACCTCATTATTTGAAACTTTGCTCATGTTTGATATGAGCAGCCACTGCTGGAACATAACAGGACCTTGATAATAAAGTTTGATTACAGAGTCAGGTTCACACCTGAATATTCACGGTAGCTAATGTAGCCTCGAGCTGAGATGATGTAACTATACTACTCTACATACTGATACTCTGAACCCTGAGCCTTAAACCAGAAAAGTAACTGCATGTCACAGAGGCTCAAGCACATCCAGGTGTGCTGTCTAACATGTAGTGCTGTGACAGACTTTGATGGATAAAATCTGTGGAGTTTCTCTAACGGCACCATCACTGGGACCTCAGATTAGTGATGCGGGAGAAAAGGCAGGAGAAACAAACATGCAGAGGAAATATATTCCACATGAACCTGCCTGTATTCGGTCCTCGTCCAAGTCCAGTCTCCCTGCCAGCTGTTCCCTCAGTTGGATACCTGGATAACAGTTCACCTGGAACACTGTCTCCAGTATATTCACCTGGAGGAGACGCACCGAGAAATTAACCTGTATTCGCTCCTATCGCGGACGGGTGACCTGAACGTTGCATCATAATTGAATACCTGGCCGATAAATCGATTACCTGGCTGTTGGTGAAGGCGGTGCGCGGCCTGCGTCCGACGTACCAGTTTGATGTTGGCCGAGAGTTCAGCTGCTGCTGTTCTCTGGTCTCATTCTCAGCATCGTTTTCTGCTTTAACGCAACCAAATAAAAGCACATTAGAGCAGCATTAACCCTGATTCTACAAGTTACACTGGAAATAACACGATCACAATGACCACTTTACATTTGATATCTTTGACTTCTTCTTTTCTTTTACTTTGTCAAAGTTGAACTGCACACAATGCAGAGTTACACAAATATGAAACATCAAATCTGATAAAAACTAAGTATGCAGATAAATGTTTATGCTTCACTTTCTGATTGATTAATAATTTAGTTATTGTTCTAGAGCTGACATTACATTAACCCTAGAACACTAATGCGATGTTTGTGACACTTCGTTAGCGTTAGTGTTCTAGGGTTAAGGAAAAATCTGTCAGCCTGTTCATCTATAAATGAAAAAGTCTCTGATTAAAAGAGAAATGAACGAGCAGGGACACAGAGAAAGGAACTCAGGTGTTTGACTCCTGCAGCAGGACTCAAACCAAATCAGGATTTAAACTGAAGCTCATGGAAAACATCAGAATACTAAAAGTGTGAATGAACACTCCAAATATGGCCTGAAATTCTGATACATCAGTTCTGTACTGAGCAGGTCTGCGTCCTTTACAGTGAACTGAATGCATCAATGATTATACTGATATGCTGCTATTTCAAAAACATCATTTTCAGAAGCCTAGAAAACATTAACCTGGACTTTAATATTACAGATAATAATTGGTTTATTTTTGATTTTTTTTGCTTTCACATGCAGTGGAAAGCATTTCATGTGAGACCGGCTGTTCATGCTGTATCAAACACACTGCCCGTGCTCCTTACCTGCCCAGGGTCGGTGGAGTTTCAGGGAGTTTCCAGGTCTTTCCAAACCCAGAATCCGACTGATGGAAAACGCCAGCCGGCTTTCAGCTGTCACAGGAGCCAGAGCGGCTGCCATAATGATCGCTCTAACTGCCTAAACCCCGAGAGCCGAGTGCCCCCAGCCTGCAAACAGCCACCAAAACCAAAACGATCTTATTTCACTTTAAACAAAATAATTATCCTGAAAATCAAGCTGCAGTCGATCTCACGGCGGGTCCTTTCCTTTGGCTCTGCAGTCTAAAACAAACTGAGGAGGTCAGTGGACGTTTCACTCTGAGCTCCATGAAGCAGCAGGACAACAAACTGATGAGTGCTGGTTTAAATGGGAATGGGGGATTTACACTGGTCACCAATTAGAACTAAGAAGTCTTTTTTCCATGTGAATGAGATTCCCCGAGGTTCCCTGTAGCAGCTAATCTCAGTTAATTGTGTGTGTGTGTGTGTGTGTGAGACCTAAAGACAGCATAAATATTTAACTCCACACTCAAATACAACTGTGCAAAAGTATTTGCAGGAAACAAAAACAGCTCATCTGACAGCATTCGTGCAGACGTTTGTGTCTCCCTCTCCCCCAGATGCTAACGTGTGTGAGTGCGTGTGTGAGATTAGGATGGGCAGTGTTTTTCTGAAAAACTGTCACCATGACACAAATACAAAGCAAAACTGACTCCTTTTCTTCTGAATTACCAAAGTAGAAAATCCATTTGGTTTTCACACTAAAATAAACACGTCCCTCTGCCACGACTCCGAGGCAGAGGTTAAACTCATAATAATGATAATGATGGCAATAATAATGATCCAGTGAGAGCCGCTAATGCCATTAGCCTAATCTGTATGTGTTGTGATGCAGATGAAGCTCGCGGCGTCTGAATGCAGTCGGAATCAGCGGGCAGGAAACCCTTTTCAGAAACAGATTAGCTCCTGATGACGGCCCGGGGCGGCTTTAAACCAGCAGCACACTTGTTTATTTATCTGTGAATGAAAGGATGAGAGGATGTGAGGACCGCATGCGGGGAGGAAAGCCACTTAAACTCACCTCACTGTGGCTGGGGCAGGAATACTGCTTATAACAAGGACTGGGACAAAGGAGGAACACCTTCCTTTGTTTTGCCCCAAAGATATTGCAGAATGTATTTAACATACATGTAAAAACAACTGTTTTGCATTTATTTTTTAGGAGTAGTGAAATCATTTTTGATACAGATGAGCTGTGTTAACTGGTGTGGACCGGGTAATGTGTTGGGAATGAAAGGAGGCTACATTGTTTGATGGAAATGAAAAATGATCAGCCTGAAATCAAAGTGAAAATGATGCAGCGGGCCGGTCCGCTCTGCAGGAATTCCATTACAGCAACTCAAAATGGTACTCGGAGGACTGTGTGGCTCCCACGTGCTCGTGTGCATGCCTGACAACATCAGGGCTCATCATGAGATGACAGATCTGGACCAGAACATCACTGAGCTCCTGGACAGTCTGAGGTGGAACCTGGTGGTATCAGATGGACCGAAACATGTGCCAGAGGTGTTCTGTTGGATTTAGGCATGCTCTCACCACATGAGGCACCAGGAGGAACCCAGGACCCGCTGCAGCAGTGTAGGGTCTGACAGGTCCAAGGATTTCATCCTGATACCTGATAGCAGTCAGGGTGTTGTTGCCGAGCCTGCAGAGGTCTGTGTGCCCCCCATGGATATGCCTCCCAGACCATCATTGACCCACCACCAAACCGGTCCTGCTGAACCATGTTAGAGGCAGCAAAACCTTCTCCATGGCTCCTCCAGACCCTTTCAGGTCTGTCACATGTGCTCAGAGTGAACCTGCTCTCATCTCTTAAAGCACAGGGCTCCAGTGGTGGACCTGCAATTCTGGTATTCTATGGCAAATGCCAATTGTGCTCCATGGTGCCAGGCAGTGAGCACAGCACCCACTAGAGGCCGTCGGGCCCTCAGGCCCCCCTCATGAAGTCTGTTTCTGATTGGTTGGTCAGAGACATTCACACCAGTAGCTGCTGGAGGTCATTTTGTAGCTCTGCAGGGCTCATCCTGTTCCTCCTGCACTATGGAGCAGATCCTGGTCCTGCTGATGGGTTAAGGACCTTCTACGGCCCTGTCCAGCTCTCCTAGAGGAACTGCCTGTCTCCTGGAGTCTCCTCCATGCTCTGAGACTGTGCTGGGAGACACAGCAAATCTTCCTGTGCAGCCTCTGTAAGTTTGTGACCTGACGTTTTTTCCAAGCTTCAGAAACAAACACAGTTGTCCTGTGGTGCAGCCACAGCATCTGTAAAGCCTGCCTGGAGAACGGGTGGAGAGAGAACCCAACACAGGAGGGTCCAGTTTGTAAGAGAAGATCACCAAGCAGTGACCCACCTTACAACTTAGTATTAAAACATCTGTGTGATCCAATGGTACAGATGAGAGAGAGGAGGATTTCACCAGGATCTGAGAGTGTCTGCAGTCTCCACTGTGAGAAGCTCAAACTCCTCTGTGAGGACCATCAGAGGCAGACCTGTCATTTTACCCACTGAGGAGCTGCTTCCTACCTCAGCTTTATAATATATTAGCATAAAAACAAAGAGTATATGGAAACTGCTAGACTGGCTTTTCTCTCTAATCAACATCTTTGTTTAATCTGTACAAAAACAAGTAACAGAAGTAGTGAGCTGGAGACCACGTGGACACGTGTATAAATGTTAATGTGTCTCATAATTGTGACAAGAACTCTTCATAAACACAAACTCTGAGGTTCTGCTATGAGAATACTTCTTTTCAGACACTAACAAAGCGAGTCATTTCTAATGTAGCAGACACCGATCAATGTTAAAAACCTCTGTCTTAAAAAAATAACAGCACTAATATGTCGTTTAGCCACACTTAACGGAGAGAACTTAATATTCTTAAATCACAGATGCAGACATGTAAAAATTTAGGTTAATAGTTTATTTGAAAATTAAAGTACATGTACCA
>JAVDPK010001293.1:0-16580 GCA_034780415.1 Cichlasoma orientale | reverse complement strand
GAAGATAAGGAAAGGGTGGAAGGAAGAGGGAGGGAGAGGAGGCTAGTCCTCAGCCGGAGCTGAACAGCGGCACCATCGCCAGAAGCAACTTGTCGGTCTCTGATTCTGCTCCTGCTTTTTCTTTGCCTCCTTTTCCTGAATTTTCTGCAGTTTCCTTTCTTCCTCTTCTTGTTTTTTCAGCTGCTTCTTTGCGTTTTTCTCTTCGGCCTTCACCAGTTTCTTTTCTACTTCTTCTTTCTGCTTCAGCAGCTTCTTTATTGTATCACAGTCATTTTCCACGTCTGACGGTGCAAACTGCACATGTTTCTGTTCCTGCAGATTCTGGTTGGCCTCTTCCAGCTCCTTTAACTCTTCTGCTGTTTCACTCTTTGTCTCTTGCATTTCCTTTTTCTTTTCCAGTGCTTTCTGCACTTCTTTTAATGCTTTCATTGCCTGTTCACTCTGTTTCTTTTCGTCCTCTGTACGTTTCTTCTCTTCTAACAATGCTTTTTGCAGTTTGTCTTTTGCATCATCAGCATGTTTCTTTGCCTTCTGGCTTTCTTTAAGAAGCATTCCTGTGCCGCTCCAAACTGCATTCTGTCACTAGCCTCGCGAGAACTGCCACCTGCAGTACTGTGATTCTGAAAGAACTATAAAAGTTCTGTAACACATGAGACTAAAAATCTGATTAATCAATGAAGTTTAAGCCTTGGACATTACATATTATTGTAAAATGGGCTGAATTTATTCTGAATCTTAAAGGAAGAAATCTGAAAGTTCTGCTGAGGATTTCTGTGACTCAGACTTTCTTCATGCGTACTTTTATTATTGTAGGGTCTTTGGCCCACTCTATAAAGCACCTGGAGGAGACTGTTGTGATTTGGCGCTCTATAAATAAAATAGAATTTTTTGAAATATAGACTTGAAACAGCGCTTAGTACAACTGCCTCACAGCTAGAATGACATCTCAAAGGTCCTGGGTTCCACCTCGGCCCGGGCCTCTCTGTGTGGAGTTTGCATGTTCTCCCCGTGTATGCGTGGGTTTCCTCCCGCAGTCCAAAAACATGCAGTTACTCAGGTTAGGTTAATTGGTCACTCTAAATTGCCCATAGGTGTGAATGGTTGTCTGTCTCTCTGTGTTAGCCCTGCGACAGGCTGGCGACCTGTACAGGTGCACCCTGCCTCTCGCCCTGTGACAGCTGGGATAGGCTCCAGCCCCCCCGCGACCCTGAAAAAAGGATAAGCGGAAGAGGATGGATGGAGACTTGAAACAGACCAGAGAAGCAGTTTCACTCTGGACGTCAGATTGTTTCCTAACAACAAAGCTTGTAAATGTTTAATGAATATATAACAAAGTTCAGATGCAGAAATGAAATAAAACACGTGCACACAGAAAGTTTCCTTTAAGATAATTTATTTTGTACAATAAAACAGAAGTTTAGAGCATGCTTTGTGGAGAAGAAAGGCGAAGAATGACTTCATACACCCTGGATGTTTCACTTCTCAGCACTTGCATGGATATTGAGTATCTTACAAAGATGGGACAGTCGTTCAACTTAGTCAATTGTGACCATGAGACTGATCTGAGACGGAACTGCTACTGGTAACTTTGCAGCAGGTGCATTCAAGAACGCCACAAATCTCTGAAACAAACTTGCACCACAACACTGTGGATACAGAAAAATCTGCCACACATTTGTTCTACAATGCCACCAACTAAAAAAACAAAGGCATTTTCAACAAGAATAAACGCAGTACAAGGACTCAAAGTTCTGTACCTCCTCTCAGAAAGGCATGTTTACGTTTGTCAGTAATTATGTGACTAAGAACATCATGAGGTGAGCATTGTGGGGTCATTGAACGCAGCCCTCTTGGTTTTCGGTCCAGGTTGGGGGATGTGTGTGTGTTTGTGTTTGTTCCCCCCTCATTTACTTAGGAGGCCTGTAGGCGATCTTCCTGCTCTTCAGCACAGACCACCTGTGTCTCTTCATGTAGTAGAGCAGCGGTAGGAGGATGGCTGAGCCCAGCAGCAGCTGATAACAGAAAGAACACAAATATTAACCATGTTTAGACCCTCTGTGCTGCAATGGAATAAAAAACTAAATCTAATAGTATTCATAAACGTGACGTTCACGTCATATCGTTCAGTGTATGACATGTAAACTGTTGTTGTGCGTCACACCCATCCTTTCCTGACCTATAGAATACTGTGCATAGTTGCATGTGCTCATTTAATTCAACGTATCAGAGTTTGGAGTTTCACTCAAATTGTTATTTTAAGCATCAGCACATGAACGAGGTATTGCACGGGCACCCGCAAAAATGAAAACATTGTGAAAATGACGCCCCCTACAGGCACTCGACACTGTGTGTGGTGTACCTTCAGTCCCATGCGTTTGCGTTGGTCATGCTCGGGCTCAGCAGCCCACCTCAAGAAAGTACACACGTCCTTAGCGACCTGACTCATGGTGGCAGGGGTCCCTGTAAGAAAGCAGAACAGAAACCATCAGCACAGCTCTGACAAGCTTCATTTAACAATAACACATTACACGGCAATAAAATTAGCACAACTATGTGCAGACGTAGAACGGAGTGGCCGATATTTTCTGCCAGAGGGCCGGACTGACTTTGATACAGTAAGAAAAGAGCCGCACACTGAACCAAACAGACGTGCTCTGAAATTCCTGGAGGAGCCGGGAAGCAACCTTCCGATTGGTAGACGAGGGTCACTCCAACCAGACCCTGAAGCTGGTTCTTATGCTGCTACGCTGTAAGCTTACTGATGCTGCAGAACCACGAGCATCCTCCTCAACTCCTCAGTTCAAGATGGTGGTCAACCATCCAAAGCAGTGCACAAGAAAGGTGAGGGAGCGTGCAGGCAGGGTGGAGTGGGTGGAGACGAGTGTCAGGGGAGATTTGTGACAGAAGGAGAGCAGCAAGAGTGAAAGGGGAGGTTTGAGAACCTCGGTAGACAGAGAGTAGACTTCAATACCACAGCTGGAGAAATACAGTTGTTGCTTTTTAAATTAGATTTTAACTTTGATTTTCAGTCAATACTTTAAAAACTACTCAGTGCTGGAGAAAGTGTGGATTTACTTGGTTATTTACAGGAGAAGAGAGAAGGGGAGTTCTTACTCTAAAGAGGGAAACATGGAAAACATTGAGCTTGAAGTGCTCCCATTCCTGCTGAATGAGAGCAGATGACACACACACACACTTCTTACCATCGTCAAATTCCAGAACCTCGTTGTAGATGGGCGGAGCCATGCCGATAGCCTGACCAGGGAAGTAGGGGTTGTAGTAAAGTCCCTCTCTCACCGCCACTCCTGCAGGAGGTTCGCAGTAACCTGTCAGCAGGCTGAACACGTAGTCCTCTCCTCCATGTCTGCGGGGAGCACAAGGGGGAAACAAGTGAGCAACAAGGATATTGCAGATTTTAGGTAATTTTGTGCCTTTCAGAGGAACTCTTCAGGCTTTCAGGACTTACCTGGCATTCACAATATAACTGAGGTCTGGAGGCAGGGCGCCGTTGTTGGCGGCCCTGGCTGCCTCGGGGTTGGGGTACGGCTTTGGGAAATAGTCTGACAGTTTTCCTGGCCGGGTGAACATCTCACCACTCTCATCAGGACCATCCACTACCTCAACCTACACATGAAAAACTTTAGGTCACCACCTAAGGACAGAACTTCCTTTGATACTTCTAAAAATTAAAAGACTATTTTTTAAAATACTTCTTCTAAAGGACTAAGACACCATTACGGGATTCAATTTAAACAACTCCTCCGGACACAAGATCATTCCCATGATCACGTCTCCCCACACGCAGCCTCACCTCTTCAGCAATGGCCTTCACCTCTTCCTCTGTGTGTGACACTCCCACTAGGTTTCTGAAAGCCAGGTACTCCATACTGTGGCAGGCTGCACACACCTGCTTATATACCTGGTAACCGCGGCGAATACTGTGGGAGGCAGAGAGAATGGTTTAAAAGGCGCAGGGGTCCAGCGTAAGAGCTGTCTGACCTCACATGAAAAGAATGAGGTGAATGAGGTGGATGAGTTCGCTGAACAGAAAAATCCACGGCAACTTCTGAGATTTTTTATTTCTTTGGCACAAAAATTGCTCAGTGTTTCTCTAGTACACTGAAAAAAGCACTACTGATGTTTTACTTTGAGATCTAGTCAATTAAATAATACCAGGCTTTGGACTGTTGATACGATAGAATAAAACAAGACCTTCACTGACATCATCTTGATCCTCAGAGACTCACAGTGAGCATTTTTCTAAGACATGGTAATGTTTTCATTACTGTTTGTAATATTATGCAAATGCTACTTGAGTCATAAAGATCACAACTAGCAGATATAAAATTAACTATGAAACGCTACCATACTGTAAATGATTTGAGTCAAAGGTGTCTTGTGGAGTTTTTATGCCCTGAGATTCTGTGTTCCTTATGGAAAACTAAACTTATGTGGTCCTACTGGTGGCCCACATCCTTACTGTGAATTATTACCTTTGTGCAACTAGCTTGTTAAATTATTTACACAGTTTCCTGTATTTGACAAACTTGTGAAGGCTTATGTTTTTATTTTTATTGCCACTGCCTTCCTTCACATGAAGGATGTTGGACACTTGCACAGTGCGTATTGCGTTCAACTCACCTAGCATGGTCCAGAGAGGACAGAGGTCCAGTGTGACTCCACGGGTACTGAGGGGGATGGAGCTCCAAATCAGAGGCTTTAACAGACTGGTGCAACATCAGCGCAAGCCCCGCTCCACCGGCTGTGACCACACCCAGGGTCGTGAGAGCAACCTTCTTGCTCCGTGGCAGGCTGGCGAAAGACATGTTGGCCTATGAATGAAAATAAACACAGAAAGATACCAGTTACTTTAAGAAATCATCCAAGAAGGGCAACGTGCAGAGGACTATTCATTAGATCCAGTTACTTAAAATGATATTTGTGCGGACATCGACTTTACTTGGGCAGGGTGCCCAAACAAAATGGCTACCTAATATTTGTTTGAGATTACAATTATAAAAAGTTAATGTACCAGTATACTAGCTACCCCTTTTGGCTGGCATCCTTCACTATCATTCAGCTGCCTCTTTAAAGAGTCTCCCACCTTGTGGTCAAACAGACTCCAACTCCACTGTTCTGGACACAGCTGTCAACAACAGTTCTTATTCTGCTCTGAAAAAAATCTCTGCAAGCTGAAGGCCCAGGGTAAGAAAAGCCTGCCTCATTGCCCCAGCAAAGCAGAACAAGTCTGACTAGGTGAGACTCACTGGAAAGGAAGTTGACCATATTACTGTGATATTCATTTTTAACAAAGTACTTTTTTTTTTAATTAATAAAGGGTGTATGACATCAGGTAATTTGCTATTTGATATGAAACCCAGAGATATTCTGAAACCTATCACTGAAGACAAACAAAAAGACAACCACATGCCACATCGTAGAGGCTGTAGCATCACGTCCATTCAACAGAAATCTTCAACCTCGAAAAACAATTCAAGTTTTGAATCCAGTGGATTTTTCCACATTCGCCTTTCAAACTAAAGGTTTACCTCCAGACAGAGTTTTACTCTACAGATACTGCATACAAAACATCAACCTCCACCTCTGACACAAAACAATGCTTAATAAGTAATTTCAATTTAAAAAGCAGCTCAGGAACAGTAGTTAATGGCCTACTGTTTAATATGCATTCTATGTACTAACAGCAATGCCCCAATTTTGCCACCTCTCGTTATGCCCGTCTCCATTTCTACTCTGACTCAGCATTAATAAATAAATAGAGTTTGAAAACCAGATCTTTGCAGTCTGAAGACATGTACTCCGTTTTAAAACGACCTCGAAGAACCTGAAGCTGAAAAACATCTCCTCCTTGTACCTGAACAGGTCACAGCTTCAGACAGTTCAGCTGCTTCGTCTCCTCGGTTATATTCACGTGTGTCAGGGAATTTCACACAAGCCCCATATAATTCAAAGGTACTAATTAGACGAGCGATACAATTTTAACAACATGCAGCCGAAAACTGCTTTCCTTTACCGGAAGTCCTTTCAGTCCTTGAGATGCTAACTCTTTAGCAAGCTGGTTAGCACATCTACTTTAGCAGGTATCGTTTCTGAGAGGAAATCAACAAACGCGACCCACACCAGCTGAGTTTGAATATGCATAAGTACGGTGACCAGACACTTCACATTAATCCTCATGCATCCTTGGCCAACATATATTTTATCCACGCTGCGCGTTTGCCGGGTGGTGGACACGACATCATGAGTTAGCTCACCGGCTAGCTTCCAAAAAACACCGAGTACTTGCTTTAAACTTTCTGTGACATTCATTTTAGGACATACGGATGCCGTGCCGCTATCCAGACGTTATGAGTGGCAAATCATCTAAGAAGTGAACGCTACAATTGTTGGTAAAATCATAAAAAGCGTGGGACCATGGGTGACCTTGTCTCACCCCGCTGCCCGCAACGAGCTAACGTTAGCTCGCTGCCAGGACACCTCACAGCAGCGGCTTTCTATTAAATTGTTGTCCTAAACGCATCGCATACAAATACTAAATACTACACTCATCCACCGCTCTACCTTGGAGGTCCTGAGAGTTTTCGGGGTGCTGAGGAGAGCCCTCCCGTTCCCCGATAGCACCGCCGCTCGTAGCGCCGCCATTTTCTCTGCGGTTCTCGCGCTGATCTGGAAGGAGTCAAGCAGCTTCTTCTGGTCTGAACCTTCAAAATAAAGCTAGTCTGCGCGCATTCACGTGTAGTTACGCAGGTCCTTTGGGCTCCCCTGTCAGAATAAAACCCAGTCCCGTATATATGTTATATTTTTGGTAGTATTGTATTTTCTTCTTCTCTCAGCTGCTCTCTTTAGGGGCCACCACAGTGGATCACCTGCCTCATCTCACACCAACCCACTGCATGTCCTCCTTCACTGCATCCACGAGCCTTCTCTGTGGTCTTTATCTTTTCCTCCTGCCTAGTAGCTCCATATGTTAACACAGTCTTTGGACCGGGGAGGAAACTGGAGAGACCCCGCCCAGACACAGGGAGAACAGAACTCCACACACAACGTCCCACCCAGCAGATTCAAACCCAGGACCTGCCTGCTGTGAGGCAATGGGACTAACCACCACACCACCATGCTGCCCTGGTATTGTAGGTCATATAATGTTCCTCATTTCATAATTTAAACTATAAAATAAATGAATACAACTTTATGCTAATTTAATTAATTAATTAATTAATTATTATTTAGCAATAAATGCATTTACAAGTAAATGGGAGCCTATTGCAATATTGTTTCAAACTCTGCTCTTATTGTGAAGGGAGCTACACAAACACACAATACTGGCTAACTTGACATAAACCTTACACAACGAATTTACACAAGCAGTTTAGTGAGGGTTTTTTAAAATAACATTTTATTGCTTACTTTAGGTTAATGTTCAGAGGCCAGCTGTTCTCTGTGACAACATTTCTTGCGATGAATTTAATGTGAAGTTGATTTTCGTAAGAAACTGTGAGAAAATCTCCACCCAGTGGCTGCTCCAGGACTCTTCGGACCTTTTGACCTACATCCGGAGACGTATGCATGCATGCATGCATATGTATGTGTCTTGTTCACTGTTTTTAAGACAGTGAACCACCGAATATATGATAATGTCCTTATAAATGTAAAATTTTAATCATTATTATTTGAGAGTAGATTTGAAAAATAACTTTAATCTGTTTTTATTGAGGCAGACGTCCTGCCTCATAATATAGAAACCCAAGATTTAACAACAAGGCAGTGGCGCTAACAAAATCATCAAGTGTACGGAGGCACCAGTGCCAGCCCAGACCCCCTTTAGCCCTGCATCTGGATAGTGGGCAATGCCAGGAAACTGTAGATGACATCTCGTCGCTACCATAAATGTGAATGTTTGCTTCTTTTCTGTTATATTTTTGGTAGTTTTAGCTCCAGTGCTGAAAGCTTTGTGAGGGTTTTCTTTTGAAATTGAAAGTTTATCATTTTGTCATCAAAATAAATAAAGTACAGCAGCACGGTGGCGCAGCAGTTAGCGCTTCTAAACAGGTGTGAATGGTCGTCTCTCTGTCACAATGGCGACCTGTCCACTTTGAACTTTAGGGTCCTCGTGCTTTGACTTACACACAGGTCAGAGAGGGATCTTTAATGGACAGGATGATGTAGGAATGACCAGCTGATGATTTGTTTTGAGGTGCAGATTAAACACAATTAACCTCTCAAGTTGTAGATGTTGTACCTGAAAACTCCAGAAGGTGGAAGCACAGTTTAAAAAAAGTAAAACAGCAGAGCTGGGTGACAAAACCTGCTGAGGCCAGAATTCAGTTCATGGCAACAAAAACACGTTTTTTTTGCCAGCTTTTATTGATAATTGGGTGATTAGATTGTGTGTAGATTACAGGGCCATGGTGTATGTGATGTCAGTAATAGATTTATGGGGATGGTGACTTTAGTTGTGAACACACAAACAGGAGAATTTTCTGCAGGCATCAGGCCAAAAAAATCAAAATATTAACAAAAACATTCACTGTACTATGACCCCCCCCCAACATATTTTGAAACAAGTATAAATAGGGAGCATTAAAAACATGATGGTGCTGTGTGTAATAATAGGCGTTACTGCAACATGAATGAATCATCTGAGCGATGTGTCCCCACAACAGACATGAGACATCTTTCAGAAACGCAGCTGAAGGAGGCAGAGCCAATCTAAATAATATAAGAACAAACATCCAGCCTGAAATATTAAGATACATAAAAACATCGAACTTGTTTCAATGAATTGAAGTTCGTTGTGAGCTTGACTGCAGATGGATGTTTGCTGTTTAACAGCAGGCGGGTAATAAAGTATTAATCAGCCCGAGAAGTCACTGTCTTCGCTGGTGATGCTCACACACACACACACACACACACACACACACACACACACACACACACACACACACACACACACACACACACACACCGCCTGGATTGATTACAAGAAGGCCTATGAATTGATGCCACAGGAAGTTCTAGGAACGCCTAGAATTGTACAAGATCAGCAGGACCCTCAGAGCCTTCATCCAGAGCTCAGTGGGATTGTGGAGGACGACTCTAGAGGCCAACTTTAAGCCCATTGCACAAGTCACCATCAAGTGTGGGATCTACCAAGGAGATGCTCTGTCCTCACTGCTGTTCTGCATAGGCCTGAATCCCCTCAGCCAGATCATCAACAAGACTGGCTACGGATACAGACTACAGAATGGAGCAACCATCAGCCACCTCCTCTACATGGATGACATCAAGCTGTACGCCAGGAGTGAAGCTGCAAACAAACAGAGGAAGAAGGTTGTATAGACGCTGCAATACCAAGTGACGGCAACATCAGGAAGAAGGAACACGAGAAGCTTGATAAGTACCAAGGGCTCAGAGAGGAGCTGGAGAGGATGGAAGATGAAGGTAACAGTGGTCCCCGTGGTAATCGGAACACTCGGGGCAGTGACCCCCAAACTGGGAGAGTGGCTCCAGCAGATTTAAGGAACGACATCCGAGATCTCTGTCCAGAGTCAAAAAAAAAAAAAAAGGCTAATGATGTATCAAAAGAAAACCAGGTGACAAGTATCTCACCCTGTAGCTGACTGGATTGCACGTTTGGTATTTCAGCCTCCCACCTGTTTCATCTACAGGATAAAGGCACCTGTCATCTTTTTCTGAGGCCCTTAAGAAAAAGAAATTCTCAAAACATCTGCTGCTATCATTAAGTACATCATTTCTGAGAGGTCAAAAAGCAAACTGTAAAGTTATAGACAGTGAGGTTCATTAGCGTTTTGGACATTGACACAGCTTTTGCAGCTTTGCCTCTGTACACCAGCACAGTGGATTTTAGATCAAACAATCCAGATGTGATTGGAGGGCAGAATTTCAGAGGCCTGTTCCCTCATTATTTCATGGAAAATGAAGCAGATAAAAGCTCCGGACTTAATTCCAAGTGTTAAACTTGCATTTTGTAGCTGTTTACCAGACGTCCCAATATGAAGCAGAAAGAGATGCAGTACAAGTGAAGGAGGCCCTCATTAGAATGATAAAACAACAGAAACCTCTCGGATAGGTATCAAAGCTTCAGGAGTGGCTAAATCAACAATCTGCTACATTCTCACAAAGAAGGAATGCACTGGCCAGCTTAACAACATCAAAAGACCTGAAAGACCACAAGAGACAGCTAAAGTGGATGATTACAGTGTTCTTTTTCTGGGTAAGAAAAACCCTTCACATCTATCCAAGCAAAGAACGCTCTCCAGGGGGTAGGCATATCATTGTCAGAGTCTACAATCGAGAGATGCCATCATGAATGGAAATACAGAACAACAAGGTGCAATCACTGTTACACTCCAGAGCAGGAAGCCCAGGTTAGACTTAGACAGAAAACATCTAAAAGAGCCTGCGCAGAGGGTGGCACCATGGTTAGCAAACAGCCCGGGACCACACCAAAACTGTTCTAAGCTCAATATCATCAAGCTGCTCTGTTGGGTTCTCTTAAAGGGCACATATCATGCTTTTAAATCCTTCCTTTTCATATGTAAATCATTCCCTTGTGGTCTACATAAAGTAGAGCTGCAATGCTTTGGTCTGAATTCCTCGTTATAGTAGCTCCACCCCTCGTTTACCCCTGTTCTGAGGCTCGTCTCAGAGCAATTGGTTTTGGTGCGGTCTCTTTAAATGTGAAAGAGACATTTCACGCCCCGCCCCCTCCAGGTCGCAGAGCGTTCCACTCCATAAAGATATCTACGCAGCACCGGGAGAGAATACATTTACATTTCCTGCACTGCTACACACTCAAAGTACACAACAAAGTGTATTTAAGGGCTAAAAAAGTGGATTTTACATGATATGTCCCCTTTAAGCTTAAGCCTGCCAATAGTTCAAACTTTTCCTGCTCATCATCACACACAGGTTGTGTCTTTAATGAATGAATGATTGTAGCTGAGCAAATAACAAAGACTGTATTTATTATTGCACGTGTGCGTCTGTGTTTGATGAATCGGACTCGTGATAGGATGCTGCAGGCAGCAGCAGTTTCACACATCGATGCCCCTGATGACATATGACATTATCATGGAAGCTTACTGATGGGAGTGTGGTACTGCTGTTTAACTCTGCCATCAGATCAGAGGAATCCATCACCGCTGTGCTTTTATTTTATCTCATACGTCAGGAATGATTTTTTTGGGTCAGTAGATGTTGGTGTGGGTTCATGAACAAAAGGTGGGAAATGCTTTCATAGTTTTTTTATTTGTATAAAATTAACTGAAGTCTCAGACAGTGAGGTGAGCTGCAAAGATACGAGAAAACTGAAGAACAGGACGGTCTGACCTTCAGTCAGCCAGTCACTTACTCTCAGGAATCAGAAAACAGACAAGCAAAGTTCACATGGTTAAAACCTGTAATGAAAACTAGCACAACAGAGCACTGACTTTAAAAGGAAGACAAAGGTCTTGAGGGGTACACAGAACAGCCCCTTTCTGTTGGTTTCTGCACCTGACTGACAGTAACTGGCAGGCTGCAAGACAAGGAACGAGAGACCTAGTAACTGCACCTTTGCTGTAAATATTTGTCTTGTGCGGGCAGAGTGGTGCTCCAAGCATATGTAGATAGAGTTTTATGCTTTTTAATGTGAGCAACTAATTAGTGATCAAGTTCACAAACTGATGGCAGCTGTGCAGCTGAGTCTTTGTTTGGTCATTTGTTCAACAAGCCCAGAGTAAGAGTGCAGGAGGGCTGCAGCAGTAATTACACCGTGTTCTTGATCACTCTCAAAGCTGCACGCATAGCAGGTTGCTGTCTCACTCAGTGTGACTGTCCACTTTACTTATGACACAAAGTCACTGTTTTATGCACGATTTGGTTGGCTGCATTAAAAAGGCTTTCCATTTTACAGCCGACATGCGTGATGCACCATGAGGAATCCCGGCTGTGCACAGAAAACACCCAAAGACAGCAAGAAGAACGTAACTCCAATGTTTGTTGTAGTTTCACTGCTTGCAAGTATCTCTCAAAACGATGTCTGAAAAATGTAGTTTATGGAACTGCGAATAAACTGTGCACTATTCTGCCCCAGGTCCTCGTCCAGCAAACCTCTCGGTTACGAGGGGAAAACTCCGGCTCGGCATACCCACGCGTGCCCTGGGGGGTGCGACCTGGCCACTCCACCGGCAGAATTTGCTCCCTTGGTGATGCTGGTGACTTTTCCATGCTTAGCCTGTGGCGATAATGCTGTGTGGATTATGATGAGCGACGGTTTCTTGGAAACATTGTAGCGTTTTTGCGAGAAGTTGAATCATTTACAAACGTGTCATAAGTGAGTATTTATCTATCTGCATCGTCTGTGTAGGTTCTCAGTCATTCAGGTCATGCTAGTTTCTGGAGCTTGAAAAATGGTGAGTGGACTTTTTTTTGAAGACGTTTCCGCTCTCATCTCAGAGGCTTCTTCAGTTCTAAATCCAAATGGTGGAGAGCCCCAGGTATTTAAGGCCTAGTGGGGGTCGCTGACCCACTATTAATCACGTGAGCCAAGCTGTGAAAAAAGGAAAGTCATTACCATCAGGGGTTTTGGGTGAAACCACTGTGAGCCCTTGCTCCACTCTATCATGTGACCTATTGAGTTCACCTGGTGTAAGGTGTGAGTGTGGGTTGAGGCACCTGAGAAGGGATCTCAAGACTGCATTGAAGGTTGCTGACAGCTGGTGCTGTAAGCCACCACCTCTGTTCAGCGAGGGTCGTGCACAGTGACACAGATGACCTCGTTTACTCTTTCAGACCATCGGTCTTCCCGGTCCAAAATGTGAACACTGGCATCCTCAAAGGTGCAGAGGTACAGCTGAGCCCTCTCCTGTTGTTGTTGGTCCTTCTATGTTGTGCCACGTGTTTGTGAGGAGGCTGTTATGTTTCTCCAGTGTAGCGGTCCGAGCGCTCCGTGCTGCACAGCGCAGCATACACTGTGTTGCTTGTGTTTGGCAGGTGTGGCTGGGTCTCAAGTACACTGGATGTCAGTTTCTCCGACAAAGCTGCCACATAAGAGACGACAGTGTTGTTCCACTTGTCGTTCTCTCGCTCCCTCGTTGGTGTCTGACCTTTCCTGTGCACCTTCACTGATTTGATGAAAGCCCAGCTGGGGCAACCACATGTTTAAAGAGCTTTCTTTATACGTGTGTGTTCCTTTTCTTTCCCTTCAATCCCCTTAATGTATATAACAAAGTCATAATAAAATGAACGCAGTAAACACTGCTGATAATATCTGACTGTTGTCCAGTGTATTATGATGCTTAGAATCCCCTTATATCATTGCCTATATGCCTGTATGTGGTTAATACAAACATAGTTTCTTGCATATCCAACCGGGTGTTACCGCTGGTGTAGCAGCCCTTATGTTTGTGTCCCGGGACTCTGAGAAGGTCAACTCCAGTCTTGTTTTTGAGCATTTAAACTCTTCCACAAGACTTGAGAGGGGCAGATATAGAATGCCAATCCTATATAGGCCAATATTGTTCAGACATTTTGGGACCATTTCCTCACATAAGCTCTGATCATTCTCTCCATCTTCTGGACTGCTGTGATGGGAAGCAGGCCAAAGTGGAGCCACCAAAGCTTGCCAGGGAGCATGGCGTGATCGGTTTTCTTCAGGCACTTGTCAGCATCTTTGCGGCTTTGAGGTCCTGTTAAATCTAGAATAGAATTTAAAAGTCTTCTCCACACATGCAAGGTCTTGAATAATCAGGCCCCATCTTATCTTAAAGAGCTCATCGCTGTTATAATGTAAAAGAGAAGATGTAAAGCTCAATGCTTCCTACAGTGGATTCTTTTTAACATTATTTAGAAATGTTTATGTTGCGCCAAGAGACATAATTACAATATGGCTTGCCCCTAACATTCAGACTGTTTTCTTTAATTGGAATGCACATTTCAATTTCCTTATTTTTATTTATGAATTCACAACACTTCATTTATTATTTGCTCTCTAGTTTTGACAGACATTGTTGCGAGCAGTGCACTCATGCATTCTGTGCAGCTCCGCTCCACAGAGACTAAAGCTCAGCTTTTCGATCAGCATTAAAACGGCTGCTTTCTGCAGATCTTTTAAAAGATCAAATCTAACTAATTAGAATGAGAGCAAGCAACATATTCGCGCGCTGGCAGCTGAAGTAAATGACATCCTCACATTATTTTATAGTTTTTATGCCTCGAGTTTAGGTGCAAAGGTTTGCTTTTTTTACTTGTTGCAGCTATAATATCTCTTTCTTTAAGGGTTAAAGGAGCACTTCGTAGGACCTGTTTGCCTGTGCAGGGAGGCTGCGCATATCAACCAGCTGCAACACCTCACTGCCCCATCCAGCCTTTCAAATGGACACGTCCTCTCCAGGTGTGTGGTAGCAAAAAAGACTGTAGAGCTGGTGTTTGCTTCGTCCGTACTTTAAAAACCAGACTATTCTCACTCCCAAGGTATCAGAGTCACTTGTTAGGCATGTCATAGATACACACACAGTGACCTTTGGCATCAGGAAATCTGCATCTGGTGATGCACCGCAGAGAAAGGTCTACACTCCCATTCTGTCAAATATGAACAACGTGCCATTTTTAAATACACTGAGTGCAGTTTTTTCAGATTAGTGTCAGTGAATGTATGTATTTTAACTTAAGCCAGTTTTAATAACCAAGTAGGTTTTATGTGTTTCAGCTGAGGATGAAAACAAGAAGGAAATAAAGATAAAACACAAAAGGCTCCTTTGATCAACAACCCCAGTGAACACATTGTGTGCTTGTAACACATTCTCAGTGTGCCTGTGCATTACCTTTATTCTCATTACCACCTTTGGGCTTTGGTGCCTTGCTTTACTGGATATGGCAGTGTTACCCACCAAGGCAGGACGTCCAGATGTAAATGAAATTTGCATTAGGAGGTTGTGAGGTGGAGTCAAGGTTTAAAAGTCTCTTTGCTTGCTTGTTACTTTTGCTCAGTGGTTACATTTAGGAGGTTTAAGATCGGGACACTGAACAATTATGACTTTAGAGTGATGATCCATCTGATTATTGCCATGACTCAGTGCATCAAGGCGCTCACGTCAAAGACGATAAATGATTTTTGTAGAAACATGCCAATGAAACATGGTGGACCTGCTTTCTGTGTGGATATAAGGGGCTCACTGTCATGTAACGCTGTACGTGGCAGGTGAGGACCCCAAGATGCAGACACTGGAGACAGACCTAAAGACAGGATCTCAGCTTTTATTGCTGGAGAACACAAGGAGCAGGCTGGGCAGGCCAGCAGCAAAACTTAATCACAGAGGGAACGCACACAGCGGGGGCAACACTATGACGACGTCGCGACAAGAACAAAGTGAAAACACAGACAATATATCCACAGCAGGTAATGGGCAAGTGGGAAACAGCTGGGAGGGAAACACAAGCAGCAAAACTAAACCTACAGCACTATGACCAAAGACATACCAGAATAAAACAGGAAGTAACCTAACACGGTACCAAGAGACTGGCACACAGAGGGAATCTAAACATAACCAGAACCCACCTACAACACAGACTGACATAAGACGGGGAAGCAAGTAAACAGGGAAGCCACAGACACCTGAAACACAACACAGGGAGACAGACACACAGAGCAGCACAGACACACAGAGGAGCACAGACACACAGAGCAGCACAGACACACAGAGGAGCACAGACACACAGAGGAGCACAGACACACAGAGCAGCACAGACACACAGAGGAGCACAGACACACAGAGCAGCACAGACACAGGAAGACAAGAACACGGGGAAACCAGAATAACCTACAAACAACAACAAACTGAGAAACTAAACTGAGCAACAACCAGAAACCACAACAAAAACAGAACTACACAAAAGGAACATAAAATAGCGGGCCACCGCCCGGACCGTGGTGCATTATCTGTTGTCAACACGTCACTAATTAGCACAGTTATGTACATTATTTTTAGTTGAAGCAAACACCCTAAATCCTACACACAGTGGGCCTTTTAATGAGTGAGTATGTTCTGTCTCAGAATTAACTGTGTGAATCTTAACACATCTACAATGAATGAGGCACAAAGAAAGATAAAAAAATGGAGCAGATCAATATTCAGAGAGCGGTGAGCAGGGATGACAGCTGAAGTAATTATCTCAAATCATTTTCATGGATGGAACGAATGGATGTTGTGTAATTATAGACGTGCTAGCTGTCGTGCAGATTATGGGCTGCGCGGGCTCTGGGTATTTGTTCATTCACATGAATTGTGCTGAGATCCACGTAAGTGTTTCTATCGGCACGCGTCACTTGGGTTGTGTCAGAAGTTTAAATCACAGCGAGCGGCTCTCTGACAGGCAAATGTATCCGCGCTCCAAGTCCGTGACATCTGACGCATAAATTATAACGATGAGCGCAGATAAACAGACTTGAAAAGAGCAGGTGGCTGATTTAACAGCTGTACATGGTTCCTCCTCTCAAATGTACCTTGGGGGGTGGGGGTGGGGGGTGGGGGGTGGGGGGGGGCAGATTTCAAAATGCT
>JAVDPK010001292.1:419009-433974 GCA_034780415.1 Cichlasoma orientale | reverse complement strand
CACACACACACACACACACACACACACACACACACACACACACACACACACACACACACACACACACACCTGGAAGGATGTAAGACTAGGATTTATGTGACAGCATTTATGCACAGTAATGTGAATCAGACTTGTTTTGTGTATTTTCAAGAAGGAACTTCAGACTCTAAGAGAGGCTGAATGGGTTTCCTTCCTTCCTTCCTTCCTTCCTTCCTTCCTTCTTCTCTCACTTATCTGCAAGCATGTGCAATGTGGGATTTTCTATATTTAGCAGTTATTTTTAGACCTGTGCAATCCCACGATGATAATTTCCCTTTTTAAAAACGTGTTTGTGTCAGGAGTGCGTTGCTGCGTACAAGCTGACAGTGTTTGTTTATTTTGAAATCACACATGTGGCAAAGTGCATGCAAGTCGTCCGTCACGTTTTCAGTATCTCAGTAACTGAAACGCACTGACTTCAAACTTGGAGGATTTCAGTAGTTTTGCTTCCTGTTTAAATTGTATAAAAACACATAATGCAGTGTAGCAGGTTCTGTAGAGGACACTTCACTGAATGGCCATTTCCTTTAATTCCATTCATTCACATTTACAGTGTGTTTCTCACTGGAAAAAGGAGGTCTCGCTTTATTGGCCCCTAACCAGTCAGTTGACACAGACTCTCTGGAGCATTTAACATAATATTGTTCATGTTGATTGGAGAAAAATGGAGATTCAAGACTTTGGGTAAGCCAATTTAACAGCATGCAGAGCTGCTTCTGTCTTATATTTAACACAATTTTCAGACTAGTTTGTATCTTAATACATTTTAAGATTAGCAGGGTTTCTGTGGAGGAATGTTGTGTCCCTGAATACTCTGATTGTTTTTCACAGCCCCGTCATATGCAGAACATCCGCCTCATTTGGATGTTAGTGGCTATAAACCTTAAAGGAAATCAAGTACAACCCAATATTAACCTTTTTTATACGTTGGTCACAACGAGCGCTGCCGCCTGCAGGGCCTTTAGGAGGGATTTAGAGTTTGAGCCGTGCATGCTTTGAGCCAGTGAAATAAAATGTTTCACGCCGGATGAAATTTGGCTTCAGTGTAACGTGTCAGTTTGAGCACGGAGCAGCGCGAATGTAAATTTGGCTTCAAAGCATCAAACGTGTGTAAAAGATTTGAAATGCTACGGCCACGGGGTTACTGTGTGTTTAATGTGCAAAACGGAGCTTGTTTAAATTTGTACGTTTGTAATTTCCTCAAATCCAACTCCACACGTATTTTCTCTTTCCTTCTTTATGCTGCTGCATGTGTGTGTGTGTGTGTGTGTGTGTGTGTGTGTGTGTGCGTGTGTGTGTGTGTGTGTGCAAGTCTCCTCTGCTTGAGAAAATGAGCTCATGTTTTGTGCTGAGTGGTGTATGTATTGGTGTATTTTCATAGTTTAACCAAAAACCAAATGTATCATTTTTATTTAGGAACATAAGCTGCTGTGTTTTACCATCTATAGTTTTCCATAATTTCCTTCATATTTCTGCATCATTTGTCTTTCCCGCTGTAGGCATCATTGTGCATGAGTCTGATCCCAACCGCTGCGCCGCTGCAGCCGCTGCAACCACAGATCCTCACAATATCCCAGAGAAGCGAACGATGTTTTGTGCCCAGCGTTTCTCTCTGTACAGCTACATCTGCATTCGCTATCTGCTGTATTTAATATAACCAGATATGAAACCTTAATCCTTGTAGTGACATTTCAGTTTAAGCCTGTGTGCTACAGCGTAGAGCACAAAGCAAAGGAGATGCTCTTTGATTACAGCTGTGACATTCTGGGAGGAAAACTGAAGACGAGCCAATCAAAATTAAAAAATGAAGGAAATACAGAGCGCACTCTTCCCTAAACTTTAAAGCTCTCACTGCAAAGTATCAACACAATCCTTTCATTACGGACACACGACCCAAACAGCCATTCAATGAAGAAAGTTCCATAAATTGTTACATTAGCGTCACTGTGAATGTTTGTTACTTCGCGGTGTGGCTGAGAAATCATCCGGACACGGCCTGAAGGAAAGGACGGCACGATTCTTCATCTGTCTCAGCGTCAGCAGATCCAATAAAAGGCTGAAACCAACTGTGTTGATTTCAGCACCGCGTCGTCTGCGGCACTCGGCGCCGAGCCCTCTCTGAACTAGTGATTAGAAATGACATCAAGTGAGTGAATGATTGCATGAAACTAATGACTGGATGAAGCACAAATGCGGCAGAAAGAGAACTGGAATAATTTCATGTATTTATGCCGGCTAAATCTGCATATTAAACATTTAGGTCTGTGTGAAATGAGAAGCCGGTCTTTAATGAAAGCGAATCCGTCTCCTCACCTCGGGACGCCCCGGGTCCCTCTGCTAGTTTATACTCTGCAGCACTTCACAGGTGCTCACACACTGGGACGCTAATGCTCAGTTTGAGGAGTCATCAACAAATGATGTTTTTACAACTCATTTTAAATCCTTTATGGATTATTTATAAATGTGTATTTGTTACAATAATCTCATCATTGTAGAGCGCTGCGGCCCTTTAGATGTTTATTGGCTGCCTGAAGGCCATATCCAGAGCATGAAATAAAATCACACGCGTGAACACAAAGCAGCTCGTGCTGTGTGGCATTTGTTTCAAAAGTGTGTTTGTGGTTTCCACTGTTAGCGTCCTTCCCTGCACCTCATTTAACAAGAGCGGATTAGGATGAGCGAAAGGTCAGCGTGGAGTCGAAGGTCCTGATGTTTCGAGCGTGATACGAGCCATGTTAACTTTGGTCCTAATGGATTTTAATATAACAGGATTTGTTTCCTTTGTTTTCACGTCAAAGGCTTCGGCTCGGTGACAGCGTGCCTGTGTCGTTATAGCAACAAATGACAGCTACTTGTCAATTCCAGAGCGGCAAATTTTCTTTGATCATACTGAGAGTTTCGTTCTTCTGCAATAGATGCATTCTTTTCTATACCTGGCTGATACATGTATTAATATTTTAGCTGACATAAAATGCCTCAACAGCTGCATAATTGACAGATAAAAAATTAAATACCTGCCTTGAATGTTTTATTAGGAGGCGTCTCCACTTTTGGTCTCACTTGCAAAAAAACCTTTAACAGCTTCGATCAAGAAACTTAAAGCTTCAATAGGCAGAAATCTGAAAAGGGGGAAAAAGCAGAGCGTCTCCTGTGACTCTCCTCTCTGTTCCAAGCCCCTCGTACCCGATGGGCATAAGTGCAGAAATCCCCCCCGGAAACTCCTGAAAACAGAACCTAGAGGAGGCGCAGCAGTCCAGTTCTTTCTAAGTTTGGAACAGGCCTGAAGAGTTTCAACTGTAAAGTATTAGAAACGTGTTAAAGATGTGATTGATTTCTATCAAATTATACTGCTCAAAGTCTCCCAGCACGGTCTCAGAGCATGGAGGAGATTCCAGGAGACCGGCAGTTACTCCAGGAGAGCTGGACAGGGCCGTAGAAGGTCCTTAACCCATCAGCAGGACCGGAATCTGCTCATTTGTGAGAGGAACAAAAATGACCTCCGACAGGCCACTGGCTTCTAGAGTACCAGAACTGGCAGGTCCACCACTGGAGCCCTGTGCTTTCTACACATGACAGCAGATTCACCCTGAGCACATGTGACAGACCTGAAAGGGTCTGGAGAAGCCGTGGAGAACGTTATGCTGCATGTAACATCGATCAGCATGACCGGTTTGGTGGTGGGTCATGGAGGGACACAGACATCTACAGGCTAGGCAACGGCTCCCTGGCTGCCATCAGGTATCAGGATAAAATCCTTGGACCTGGCAGAGCCTACGCTGGTGCAGTGGGGCCTGGGTTCCTCCTGGTGCACGACGGTGCCCGGCCTCATGTGGTCAGAGTATGCAGGCAGTTCCTGGAGGATGAAGGAATTGATGCCACTGACTGACCCCCACGCTGACCTAAATCCAGCAGAACACCTCTGGGATGTTATATTTCAGTCCATCTGGCACCACCAAGCTGCACCTCAGGCTGTCCAGGAGCTCGGTGATGTTCTGGTCCGGGAGGACCATGTGGGGGTCATACAAACTATTGAGTGCCGTTTTGAGTTGTTGCAATGAAATCTGGGTAGAATCGACTAGTCTGTAAGTCGATCGTTTTCATTTCTAAAATATCAGTATAAAGATCCAGCATGATTTTTTTCCCCATTGATATCTGATGTGTTTTCAATATGTTCTTTTTTGTTGTTTCTTTCTTTTTTGAGCTGTGTACTTGGACTTGTCTAAAAATGTTCTCTACAGCTTTAATAGCGCTGTTGGCACCTTGTAAAAAGTTGCCAGTTAGGTGTAGTCTAGTTACTGTGTGCTGTTGATACACATGCGTTACACATCGCTCTTTGCAGCACGATATAAATCCCCTTCCATTTCTCAGTTATGCACCTGTCCCAGTACACCAGAGGCACATGTGTAGAGGATCTCTAAACATTTGGGGCTAAGCCCAGAAATTTCAACAAATAGCTGCATCCTTTCTTTTTTCAGAACAATACCTTCAGATACATTACTTACTGTAATCTGAATTCTCATTCAACTTTATTATTATGTTGGTTTTCAGCAGCAGGACCTCGATGAAGTCCAGTCATTTATGATGCAGCCAGAGTTTCATTCGGACCGTGAGAAACGTGTTAATTCCTGTGTCTGTTCAGCACTCTCCTCTTCTATAATGTCCTTGTAGTTTTTTCTGCTCTCTCCTTTCTTCTGTCCAACTCATAAAGAAGATGCAGTTAGCATCTTCCGCCCAAAATCTATGTCTGTGGCTCAATGTAAAAACTCTTGTCTGTTGTTGTGGTTTTTTATGAGCTGCCATTTAATACTCTATGACAAAACAATGAGGAATGTATGATAACATTATTAAATATTGCTGTGGCTAATGGCCTGTGTTTAATAGGGGCACTGCTGGAATGGTGTTTACCAGCTGAATGCACAAGTATGAAATATGTAAAATCGTATCATCCTGAATGTGAGTAAACTCTCCTTTTTCACTGCGTTCGGCCGAACTCCATCTTCTGACGCTGATTATATGAATATGCAGAAACACAGTCCTCTATCAAGCTGTGAGTGATGAATACACATAAATGTGTGGGTCATAATAATGATGTGTGTTATTAATATGGATTACTCAATCATATGCCTTTGGGAGTGAGGTTATTGAATCTGATCCACAGAGTAATGTGTTTAGGCGGTGAAGACTCCTCATTGAAATGGGAAAGCCTTGACCTTTCTGGATGCATCTGATTACTGTCGGCTTCACTTTATCACGTGTGTGTGTGTGTGTGTGTGTGTGTGTGTGTGTGCGTGTGTGTGTGTGTGTGTGTGTGGTTTTTAAAGGTGGAGGCAGTGAGATCAGGGTTGTACAATATTCACATATCTCTTAAAGTTTTGAAATGATGAAACTTTGTGGAAATATTCCGTAGGGGCCCAAGAACATAGGATTTCATGTTCAAGGTCAAAGGTGAAGATCATGAGAAATGTTCAAAAGTTTTAAAGATCCCTGTCTCATTGAAATTTTAAAATTCATATCTCAGTTTTCATCTTCTGCGATGCAGTTTGGTACTCAGGTATAAACGGTTACTGTTGATGATTCATCTTTTTCTATTTTCAATTAAAATGCTCACAATAATGTGAACTACAAACACAATTCATGTCTTGGCAAATGTTTTTCTGTTATTAATTTAGTTTTTTTTTTTTTTTTTTTTTTAGAAAATGCCATTAGGGTACATAAACATAATACAGTATATCCAGACTATATAACTGCTCTAAATAAAAAATACAAAATCATACTTTATAGCTTTTAAAAGCTAATATAATAAATTTCTAGTATTTGTGATCTAGTAATTTATGATGGAGTACGACAGCATTGGGTGGTCTCTATTACAGCGTTGTATTGGTTTACAGGATATTTGGGGTGGGGGTGGTATGTGCCCCTTTCTCCACGGTGCCGGGCACTGAGTCCTCTCTCTCTCCCCTCAGCCCCAGCCGGTCACAACTTTTAACCACTTAAACTCAAGTACATCAGCAATACATTAGACCTTAGAGCTCGTCTTCCACCTGTCTATCATGAAGCCATCGGCCAATTAAAAAAAAATGGTCTGAAACATTTCATATGGCTTAACTGATGAAAAATGTTCTTGCAGGTGAAAATGCATGAATGCCTTGCAGCGGTGTGTCACTTCCCACCACCAACCAAAACATCAAAAGAGGGAATGTATGTGCAAAGAATTATGTTCATCCCGCTCTGGATAATTGAAGAACTTGAAGTTCTGTGGGCTTTTCAGTGGATCTCCAGAATCTCTTGATTCATTGTGTCAGTTGTATTAGAACTACAGCTACAAAATTATACATAATTGTTACTAGATTATATTTATTTTTTTATACAACGACAGAAATGTGAAACACGTTTCTATATGAAAAAAGAATTAATCATCACAGTCTTTGTGATGGCGATAGCTGATTGGTGCAGAGGCCGGGATACTAAGCTGTTCAGTTCTTAAACTTCTCTTGTTACATGTCACTATTCCTGCATGTAAAACCAAAAATTCTGACTGACTAATCAGCAGAACTTCAGCATGTGTTCTTCGATTGAAGATTTCCCCTTATTAAGCAGGCTTCTTAACAAGGCTCCCTAATGAGCACTTCCTGCCGTAGCACTGTCAGTGTCGGTCTGTTGACTTAGCAGGCTGTTGCCCTCACAATGCTGCTGACAGCCCATCTCTGCCTGGATGGTGCCCAGATGTCAGCAGGGGGAGGCTCAGCTCAGAGTTGGAAGATTTTTCTGCAAATCAATTACAATAATTGATTTATCTTTACTGGTGCAAAGGATGCACTGGTCAGCACCGTCACAGCAGGGGGCTTCTCAGTTCGAACCCTCGTCTCCTCCCTTGCCTGTGTGGGTTTCCTCCAGCGCAGTCCTCTCGCAGTTCAGATACATGTGAGGTTAATTACTGTTTCAAAATTGGCTGCAGGTGTGAATGTGAGAGCGCGATTCCCCATCTCTTTCTGTTAGCCCCGCGATGATCGAGCGTCCTGGCCAGGGTAAACTGACTGCATGGGTAGATGGCACCTTCGTTAGCTCGAACTGCTTGTAATCCAGTTGTTGAATTGAATTGAATTGATCAGCCTTCTCAGATCCAAACTATGTTCATATTACAAAAAAGATTGAGGCTTAATCGTGACAGATCTTTTGCCTCTAAAAGACTAAATTAAAGTTAATGTAACAATACTGATTTGATTAACATTGAATAAAAGTTGCAGGACCCCCTGGCGCCCTGCTGGAGGGGAGCCACTGTGAGCCACTCGAGTCTGGATTTATATAAATACTTTTAAGCACCATTCAGAAACATAGAGGACGCTGGCTTTGTGGCTATAAACCTCAGCAGAGTGTGTGTGCGTGAGTTACTTGAGTGGTTCATAATTAAACTGAGGAACATAAATTGCCATTTGTAAAATTAGGTCATAGTGGCTCTTTGTTTCTTATTTGTTAAGTGTTAGTGACACTGTACAGCTGCCAGAACATCAAGGATTTGCTTCACAATCGTCCGAGACCTCTCACTCCTGAAAACTTGTCGCTCCATTTTCACTTTATTTTCTTTGACATTCTATTCACTATCACCTGAAGGGTAGCATTCATCAGCAGTATAGAGAGCACAATAAAAACACCTCATCGGGGTGTCTTACTGTTTCTAATGTGAGTTCAGAGAGACGGTTTCTGATGGCGGCAAAATCACAAGACAGTCGCTCCAGCTCACCACTTTCTTCAGCTCTACTGTTTAGTGAAGTCTGTTTTAGCTAAAACCAATTTTTCTATTCAAAACTGAATATTTCAGATTTAAACTTCGTGTAACATTGTAGGTCTGCAAACAGAACTCTGACCCATTTGTGATCGGTGTTGCTGGGGTGAGCTGAATCTGAAAAAATCAGCCTTAGATGATGATTTATTATTTTTGATGACACTAAACTTTACGAGGCTTTGATCGTGATTTAACCCGTGATTCACCTTAACTTCATTATTCAACAACAGCCTTCCCATAACCTTAACTTCCTGTTTATCACTGACACCAACAAACTGCTGGTTTTAATTCAAACCATATTTTTTTGTCTACGATTATCCGATCAATACACAAGAAGAACATTATGCATGTTGTCTTAATAGTGGCACTTAGTGCTTCAGTCTGGGAATAATCAATTGTATAGTTTGCATTTTTCCTAACAGATATAAACACAATATATATAAAAACAAATCAAGAAACCTTGAGATTCACTCGTCACCTCATCGCGTCTCAAAAGGAAAAGAGGAGGAAACGCAGCTGGGGAATGAAAGCCGTGCGCCTTGACAGATCTTGTGGCAACTCAATTAAACGACCGATATCGAAGTAAAAGCTTCTTCCAAAGGAGGAAGTTTGCTCCTTCCAAGAACATTTGGTCACTTGGATGCTGAGAACTCAGCCCAGATGCGTAGGAACGCTAAAAGCTTTTTGAACAACTTGATGGAAATTAAGGGTGTGGATACTTTATTTAAAATCATTTAGAAGTCACAGATCTGAGTTAAAATAAACTCGCCTGCCTTTGTTGTGCCAGCTGTCCTGTCCATCTTCAGGGGTTGTCGTAGAAACTGACTCCGGCCATCGAGTATTTGTGCGTGTGGATTGCCAGGAAACACTCTGACGTGACTGAATACCAGTGATTTACATTGGATACAGTATTGGAGCGACAAATACACAAGCAGCTTTCATCTCATTCCTGTGTGTGTTTGTGTGCAATCACCAACAGATGGTCAAAACCAGCATTTGATGATGTGAGAGAGCGAGACGGCGCCGCAGAAGGAAGAGTTTTGGCCGTTTGTACGACTTTGACTCATACCGACAGCCTCCTGAGAAACAATCATCGTTCTCTGCTTTTCCCCGTCTCCTCTTCTGCGCGTCGTATTCAGAGCTGTGGGTCAGAGGCAGTTTGAATCACTAAAGCGCTCAGGGACATTGGGTTTGTAAGCGGGTTGCAGCGGCAGCACGAAACACAAACATGAAAATACAAATTAAAAACACAACCACTGTAATCTCACAGAGACGTGATGAGAGCTGACGGGGAGGTATCGGCTGGATGTAATGAAACAAAATGTTTGCATATCTGCTGCGCATCGCGAGTGTGCGCTGTGAACACAGCACAGCACCGTTTTCCTCTGGGCCTTTTTTAAAAATATCATTTATGTATCCCGTGTGACTTTTTTTTCTCTTTTCCTCTGTGCTAACGCAGACTCCACTGCTTTGGATCATTTATTGTTCTTTCATCTTAATTTTGGTGCCATCTTCACCTAAAGAACAGATTCTCACAACACATTGCAGCCTGTCACGTACTGCTCAGGTTCCCCTGTTGTTATACAGAGAGCAGTGCTGTTCGGTAGCATGTTGCATTGTGAAGTAGACCAAGAACTCACAAAAGTCTGCTTTGAGGTGACAGCAGGTGCACGAATCAGTGGACCTTCAGCTTTCAACACGGACTCGTTTTCAGCCGATGAATAAATTTACTACTTATTTTGGTTACGAGGGGATGAATAAGGAAAACCTGACCTTTTTTTTTTCTTTCTAAATGCATTTTTTTTCTTTCCATTCAATTCTATTTTCTGCCCATTATCTGGTTCAGGTGACAGGAGACTGTCTAAGCAGAGATGCCCAAACCTTCCTTTCCACAGCCACCTCCTCCAGGTCTTCTGGTGGACAACAAGATACTCCTGAGCCAGCTCTGCCCCCTCACACATCCAGATCACTGAATCCAGGTGTTCCAGTCACTTCCACGGCCACAGGTGTATAAACCAAGCACCGCGTCATGCAGACTGCTTCTACAAACATCAGTGAAAGAATGGGTCGCTCTCAGGAGCCCAGTGAGTTCCAGCGTGGTACCGTGATAGGATGATAACTGTGCAACAAGTCCAGGCCTGAAATTTCCTCACTGCTAAATATTCCACAGTCAGCTGTTGGTGGGATTATGACAGTGGAAGTGGAAGCTATTAGAAACGAGAGCAACTCAGCCATGAAGTGTTAGGCCACGTAAAATGACAGAGTGGGGTCAGAGGATGCTGAGGCGCACAGGCCGAGCAGCTGCATCAGAGCCTTACGTCACCGAGTGTCGGCTGCAGTGGTGTAAAGCACGCCGCCACTGGACTCTAGAGCAGTGGAGACGTGTTCTCTGGAGTGATGAATCACGCTTCTCCACCTGGAAATCCGGTGGAGAAGCGTTCTGCAGTTAGCGGCTCTCCTCTACCTGTGCTTAAGTACTCCTCTGCATTAGTGCGAGCTGCCAAAGGAGGTAACTAAGGCCTCAATCACACTAGAGTAAAAATAGAAGTGTGACCAGCTAAAAACAAGTGGTTGGTGTTGAATTCTTTTGCTGTCAGACTGATTGTAAGTAGTTGCAGTGTAGAACCCTCAACCTCTGGGTAACCACTGTTGGTTGCAGGATGATTGCACAGGTCGCCTGGTGGGAGGCAACCTGTCTCCTCCCTGCAATCTCTCACAAACAGATTAGGGAGGTTTGCAATCAGTCGCCATCTCATTTACATGCGGACAGACGCGTCTGTGCTGAAGAGCGCAACTCATCTGCTCCATGAAGTAATGGAACACACGGAGGTTTGTGGCAGTCCTGTAAGTTGTGCTTTTAAAAAGCATGAACTGAACTCTTGGTATTTTATTGAAACGGAGCAGAACTGAACAGAACATCAGAGGGAGGAGGAGGAGAAATTTACCCAGTTCTTCTTTTTCAGAAACCTTGGCATCATTTTAGACGGTGATCTCAGTTTAGATGATCATGTTAATAAGGTCACCAGAACTTGATTCTATCACTTGTTAGAAGTTAGAAAACTCATATCTCAAAGTGGCTGAGAAATTGGTTCATGCATTCACACTGTATCAAGCATTTTACTGTAATGCTCCATTTGCAGGATTATCCTAATCATCCGCAGGGCGACTTCAGTTCTTTCAGAACGTAGAATCCTTAAACGTACATGGAAATGTCAACATGTTACTCCAGTACGGAAGTCACTTTATTGGCTCTCAGTTCAATAGAGAATTACCTTTAAAATGTTTCTGATATCATAAAGCTGTCAATGGTTTGGCCCCCCGGTACACCTCTGACACAGTCAGTGTCTATAATCCGGTCAGAGTTCTCAGGTCGGGCGCCTGGGTGGCTCAGGGGTGGAGCAGGCGACCACATTCATGTGCCGCATTGCAGTGCAGGCGGCGCGAGTTTGACTCCCGGCTTGTTGCCAATTTGCCCCGTGTCTTCCCCCATTTCCTGTCCCTCTGCACTGCAGATAAAAGCCGCTGTGGCCAAAAATGCAAAAAAAAAAAAGAGTTCTCAGGTCTTTAAACTGCTCCCAGAATTAGCTGCACTGTGCTGTGGGTGCTTTCAGGTACTGTGGTTCTGTTAGTTGGAACAAGCTGCCTGCTGACCTGAGATCTGAACATACATTCAAAGACCCAAAACATTTTGTTTTCACCAGCCTGCGTTCAGTACGTGTGTGTGTGTGTGTGTACTTGTGTGTGTGTGTGTGTATGGAGCCACATTCATGTTTCTTTCTTTCCTTCCCTCTACCTGTTACCTAACATTTCAGTGGCTGTCAATGTGCAGCTATTAACGAGACTGTGTTAGATTCACGTCTTAATGTAACAATACGGCCGTTGCTGTATGGCAGCTGGGACAGGAGTCTGAGGGTTAACAAATATGTGAAATGCTTCAGCTCATTAGCATGTTCTGTAATCATAGACTGCATGTTCTGTGAATGGTGAAGTGCAGGTTACGGTTGACCTTTTCACTCAGGGGTGCGGCTCCCGTTCTCTCTCCGCCGTCACAGCAGCTGCACATCAGCAGCAAAGCCCAATAAGCCTGCATGTAACAGTTGTAATTATTGCGGGGTCTTTACCTACAATATAAAGCGCCTTGAGGCGACGGTTGTGATTTGGCGCTGTATAAATAAAATTGAATTGAATTGAAATCCCTTCAGACATGCAGGGTGTGAGACAGCAGCCCCGGTGCATAATTCCGCTTCAGTTTCACACACTGCAGAAGAAGCTGCGGCACAGTGACAGCGTCTTCATTAATGCACAGACAGCTTGGGAAGCTTTTTTTTCTACACATCATACATGTCAGGTGTTACACGCAGATTTCAGGTTTATAAAGGATTTTGTTAGATGACTCGCTCCCTCTAGAGTGCTGCTCTACCAGCATCGAAACAAAGAAGCTACTTTCCAAATTTGCTCTATTTAGCTCTGGCCCGGCTGTGACTGAGAGAGTTAAACGGGCTGGTTCTTAGATAGTGCTTATCTACTCTACATGAGTACTCAAAGTACTTTATACAGCATGTCTCATTCACCCAACGCATCAGGAGCATCTCAGGGTTCAGTATCTGGCCCAAGTATCCTTTAGCATGCAGACCGGAGCAAACGGGGATCGAACCGCCAACCTTCTGATTAGCAGATGACCTGCTCTTTGTCCCGAGCCACGGCCACGCCGGTTTGGCTGTGGATTCTGTGCAGTCTGCAGCGGTGAGTCCACCCCCGGCTCTAAAGTGCCAGAATCGAATCTCCCGTCCACTTAGCGCTTTGGCCAGCTGTTCAATATTTAATATGAAATAATGTCAAAATGCAACAGCACATAATGGTGGCAGCTTAAAGAACTATTACACTGCAGCAGAACCCTGATGTAGACTGAGCCAGATTTGAGATTTATCACAGTTAATCGCCATATTGTCACAAATCGCCTGATATTAGACCGACTCTGTCATGTTGCCACTTTATCTGTTTTATTGCTGCCTCGACACACCAAAGTTGATTGGAAGACGGCAGCTGAGTGGGAGTGGTCTCAGACCTGGTACCCGTCCTCAAAGCAAGCATTTTAAAGTCAGAGAGAGAATTTATTGCTATGAGGTTGCAGTCATTTTGGTTGTGCAGCGGTCTCCACTAGTGTGACTGCAGCCTGAGGCAGGGGAGAGAGCGCAAAACACCCCCACACAGGCAAACCTGCAGCAGGCCGTGGTAACGCCCGGGGCGGAAACACCGGCGGCCAGAATGACAGAATGAAGCACCCTGATAAGAGCGGCGGTGCCCCGGGCAGCATCATTATTTCCCTTAAACTGATTTGCCATATCTGATCTACGAGTCCAAGTAACGCTGCTTCTGACATTACTGTGAGAAGAGTAACTGAACAAAGTCCCTGTGACATCACAGAAGCAATTTTGATTAGCCGGAAAACAGCAGTTTAGACACAGACACACACACACACACACAGCTCCTGCTTATCAACATGTGTGTGTAACTGAAAACAACTTCATGCCTTTTAGAAACAGCTGGATTTTGTGTGGAGCATTTCAGCAGAGTGATGTTTTTCATTTTTCTTTACTGTAACGTTCTCTGCACTGACCTGTCAATCAAGCCGCGTTGGCGTGCTCGGTACTTTTGATGGCGTCGCTTTCTGTAGGTGGCATTTGTTCTCAGTCGTGGCGGATATGCCGCGCACGCTAACTACACTCTTTTTCTTTCTGTCACAGACTCACAAGACTCACTTTTTTTCAGTTTCTGTCATGATTTTGTATTCAGAACCTAAACCTTGACCTTCCCGTCACACAGACTCCCACTTTCTTAGTGCCTTGTTCAGTGGTTGTCCCTAGCTAACGCCCACGCATACATCAATACACTTACATTTCCTTTTCTCCTTTAATTTCCCTCTCTAACCTTTTTACCTCATAGCAATACACAGAATCCATCAGGAAGAGGTCAGAGGGTCACACGGCGCCCACACGTCTCTCGCCTTCACCTCCGGGGAATTCTAAAGGGGTAAAAAAGGTGTCATTTTAGCACCAAAGTGAGCAGAGTCCAATATTAATAAAATTAGGCAAAGTTAATAGGCGGGCATAATTCTCCAGAGACGGATGACTTCATTGGGGAAATTGGCCTAGAAGCATTTAATTTAAGTCCCAATTACCGTGGAAGTTCTTCATCCTGCTGGCTACTTAACCGAAAATAACATAAAATAGCCGTGCAGGTTACAGTGAAGCACACAAAGAGGGGAAATAATTGAAAAGTATCGTCCTCCAGGAAATATAAATGGGGTGAAAAAGACGAGGGAGAAGGATCGAGAAGGGAAGAGGAGGGAGTGATGAAGGAAAGGGAATAAAATGACACATTTTAGGAAGAATAAATGGGCTAAAACCAAAAGCAAGATAAACAGCAGGAAAAAAGATGAATTAAAGAAAGCAGCAAGAGTGGCAAATGACTGGATGACAGCAGGAGGGGATATGGATGTCAGACACACAGGAGAAGATGTCTGTCTTTCATATGCGTGCGCGGGAAAATGATATTAAAACGGACACACGGGTTAGAAACACTTCCCTTAAACATACATCTTCAAAAACAACTATCAAAGTTCCTTTTTGGATCTGAATGCGGGTGCAACAAAAACCGCCCTTGTTGCACAAACCTGAATAATTCACCGCCTTTAGTTCTTGCAAAGTGGAAGCAGCACGGCGGCCACGATTGAAGCAGGCAGTGAGGGCACGGTTCCAGCTGCGCCTCCTGCTTTAAAAACTCGCACTTGAAGCATCTTTTGATGTGTCGTGATCTCTCTGTAAAAGCACAACAATAAAAGTAAACATCTTAGTTAATTAATTTTTGATGCGGCGTTTTTGTGTCTCTGCAGCCTTTGCTCACAGATACTTAAGTAGGGTCGAGGTTAGGGAGCTGGCAGAAAGGAGACTGCTTTATTAAAATTTATGTCACGCATTCAGCTTTCAAAAGGTCCCCAGAAGCCAGCCATTCATGGCTGCTGACGAGCAGCATCTTGTGCCCTTTGATAAACTTTTGTCTGCTTGCAGCGTAAGCTGTTAAGCAAATAAACTGCATTATAACAACTGTGATTTTCACTTTTATGCACTGTAACATTGAATATAGAAT
>JAVDPK010001292.1:390806-408939 GCA_034780415.1 Cichlasoma orientale | reverse complement strand
ACACACACACACACACACACACACACACACACACACACACACACACACACACACACACACACACACACACACTGTCCAGACTGTGGTTTTATCCCCAGGCTGTGGTTCCCATTAACATCCTGTATCTGCTGCAGTGTTAACCGCCTGTGGTGCCAATCAACTGGAATGCCAGTTTACAGCCAGTGGCAGGAGCCGGCGTTGTTGTATCTTACTATCGCAGTGTTTTTCTTTCCCCTGTTTCCTGCAGGGAGAAAGATGGAGAGAAGCGCACAGACAATCAGAGGATTGTGGAGGGAAAGATAAAGAGAGAGGACATGGGCAGAAAGTAGTGGTAACACAGTTGGGGGAAAAAAAAAGGCCTTCTTGGTGAATCGTTGAGTTGATTTAAAGTGAGTTATTCTGTGCCTGTGGAGACAGAATAACAAGAACAGTTTCCTGAAACATTGCTGCTGTTTTTTTGGTTTTTTTTTGGCAACAATATGCACCAAAACCTAAATTTTATTCTCCTTCGTTGTATTGGATGGTGAAGAAATTGACAAACTAAGCAGTTATTCCTCCCAAGTATCAAAGTAGGTGAAACAGTAATCTACGTTTTTACAGTCCACCCTTTATGAACAAGGAGGCTGTTAATTAACAAAAAATTCTGCATGAACGAGGGTCTGAAGCCACTTCATAACTCCATCAATTCAGTGTGACTGAGTGTTTCTTGATTATGTGTGAAATGTCCTTTTTCTTTTGACTATGATGCAGAGAATTTCCTGGAAAAAAAAAAAAAAAAAAAAGAGCATTAAATGAGCTCTGAGTTCCCATCAGCCCCCCTGTCAGCTGCTTTCGCCTGTTATTTGTTTGTTTGGTTCTAATTGGTGCAACATCCAGCCTCAGCGTGGGGAGGAGGTGCTGAGAGACTGATCACAAAGAGGCTGCAGTATAAGCAATATGCCAACTACGCTGTTTAATGATGACTGCCAGGACTGTGTGTGTGTGTGTGTGTGTGTGTGTGTGTGTGTGTGTAAAATAATGAATATTGTGGTTCTGTATAATAATGAAGCTGTAACTGATAAAAGACTCGAATAAATGGCATTTTATTCTTACATCATTCTTATATCATTCAGTTTGGCTGTTGTTTGTTTCAGAAGTCACTTTTCATAATGCTCTGGCACTTATTCTTATATTAACTCTAAATAAGCTTAAAAAAAAAGAAATTCAGTCAAATGGGGCCAACTTTGGAATTAAAACTGATGAACTAACTTAATGAGTTTAGATTTATTAACTTGCATCATCCGATTCCATCACAACACAAATACTTTGCAAAGTGTGTCTGTGCAGCGTGAACATTCATATTTCAGACCAAACTTTCACATCAGAAGTCGTTGTTGAAATGAGTCGGCGGCTCCTCGGAGGCACGATGGTCGACGGTTATAATAAACAGCAGAGAGAAACTCAGATGTTTTCTACTGGGACTCTACTTTTCTTTTCTTTTTAAGCCCAGGGTTATCACATATTGAGCTGTCTCACCAACCCAAGTTATTCTAAGTTATCCTTCAGCTCAGTTCAGTTCAGTTTTATTTACAGTACCGGTCCAGAGTGTCCAAACGCTTGACTGATACTGTATACGGCGCCAAATCACAACAAACAGTTGCGTCGAGGTGCTTTATACTGTAAAGACCCTCCAATAATTCCAGAGAAAACCCAACAGTCAAAACAACCCCCTGTGAGCAGCACTTGGTGACAGTGGGAAGGAAAAACTCCCTTTTAACAGGAAGAAACCTCCAGCAGAACCAGGCCAGAACAGGACTAAGGTTAGCTGATGGCACAGGTTAGGCACTTCAGAGCTGAGGAATTAAACTCTTTTATTGGGTATTATTGGAGACAAAACCAGAACCAAACGCAGCAAATGGGCATTAAATGTACCTCATCAATAACAACCAATTAAAAAATGCATGGCTAATTTAAACTAGTGCTTCCCAAACTATTTCGTGCTGCGCCTCAGAAGCAGAGAAAGGCTCACAGGCCACAGCCCCAAATTTTTATTAACAATAAAAGGGAGACGAGCTGAATTTTACTTGGATAAAGGTCAGCACGATGACACTGAAAAACTCCTGCCTGCTTATTTCCCCTTGAAAAACATCATATTCTGAGCTTAGCTTCACTTCATATCTTCCTCGGCGTGCTTCACTTCCTTCTGCTGAATTTTTATGCACCACTTTGAACTTTTCTCTTTATGATGCAAACATGTTTATTTATGTAAATAAAAAAGGTCAGAGACCAGTCAGCAGTTCACATACACTACTGTATATGCGTTCACACGTGGATGAAAATAATACTGTTGTTAAATAGTAATAAGGCTTTCATGCATTCTGTATTCCAAATCATTATTCTGCACTTTTTTCATTTAATAAGGCTCGCTGACTCAGCACACATAAAGACCTGATTTATTCTGTCCACTCTGGAGCCTCCAGACTCACAGTGTAACACTCGGATTCATCCTCGCGCGCGCTTTCATGCTTTCTGTTTGGGGAAGTAACCTGCTTAAGTGTGCACGTGTCACCTGTTTATATCAATGAAAGCTAATTATTCGCATTTACCATGTAAGTGCTTCTGTGTGATTTCTGCACATTTTTCAAACTTCCTACACGTTCGAATCATGTGACACAAACACGTTTTCTGGGATGATTTCAGGGGCTCGTCTGTATTGAGGCTGATGGAAACAATGTGTTCTGCTGCTGTTTAAAGACAAATCGGACCAGATTAAGATGCTCACAGTCTCCTGCATCTTGCTGCATTCTGCCTGGATGTCTTCACATTTTTTGTATGAATATATTAGTATAGAAGCTGTTTAGCTGACAGTGAGCTGGGGCGGAGGAATTTCTTTTTGGAATCATTTAGTGAAAATTAAAAAACTGTATATAATTTACAAATTTCACTTAAAGTATTAAAATAAAATGAGTTATTCTGCAGAAAAAATGTTTCCCATCAGCGTTATACGCATTATATTACACAGATGTTGAAGTTTGAGCTCATCTTAAATTTAATGTATTTAATGTTCTGTTGGCTAGTTTAATCATCCTTGATGTCGATATTCTACATCTCCAGGTTAAGACAGGACCGCACGTATCTAAAAAAAAACATATTTTGATGAGGTCAGGCCCACGTATTGATGTTAAATAAGGAAAGTATGTGGAGTATGAACATGGAGGCCACCTTTTCAGGGTTCATATCAGTTTATGTTTGTATCCTAAGCCCCATAGATCCTGATCTCAGCCTCAGCTCACAATCTCAGGAATCCGAATCACCTTACGGTCTTTCCTCCACTCCGGGCCTCAGATGAAAAAAACATGCTAAAATTAGAAAATAATTGAGATGTGCGCCGCACATGGGGCTGATGTGAATGAGAAGCAGCTGATGAGCGCAGCATCGCATGTCCGTCTCAGTTTGTTTTGATTGGAGTGGACTGCAAATAAATTGGTTAGGAGAGACAGAAAGGAATCAGCTGCCAGTGACAGACTGGCACCGATCCACGAGCGAGACAGAAAGCGCTCGGGCTTCGGTGTCCGTGCGTTTGTGAGGGATTCGGTTAAAATCAAGTAGCACTAGAGTGTGTGTTTTTAAGAATGTGTGTGTGTGTGTGTGTTATGCTGAATGTAGGTGAGCAGGCTGCGGTAAATCCAAAGTGTGGCCGCGCGGCAATCATGCGTGGGTCTTGTAGTTTGATTGAACAGGAATTATAATCAGACTTTTATGATTCTCATTAGAATTCAGGCTTGCTGTGAAACACGTCCTCATACCAAAACAACAGAACAGCTCGACTGCCAGTGACGCTAAAAACAAAGTGCTGCACGCGAGTGTTTGCAAGAATAACGTCGACATGTGTAATGTTTCTCAGTGATTCCGTACGGAGAGCGACAAAATCTGCATTCGTGCTAATGGAGCAAATCAAACACGAAGCAGCTGCTTCAGTTTGATGGGAAGATTGTGATACAGCTGCAACCTGCAGAGCCCAGACTCAGCTGTGGTGTCTTCTGCCTGTGCTTAAAAAGAAAAGCTTAGGGGGGTGCACTGCATCATAGAAATATGGTAAAACGGGTCACTACAGCAGAAATTACATCCCCATTGATGCGAGGTTTGTAGGAGTGTGTGTTATTTCTACCAGACAAACCCGGAGTGGACAGATTCTAACAGCTCGGTCCTTAATCTTCTCGAGGAGGATAAATTAAACACGCCTCCGGAACCGGTGTGTTGGCTGTGTGTCTGAGTGTGTGTCTGCATGCCCCTTTCTCACGCACTAATATTTCCTTCTTAAGTGTTGATCTCAGAATCCACAACTGCAGAGATGAAAAAACAAGCAAAGCACAAGAAATCCTGTTCGAGTTCTACAAAATTTCTACATGGTGTTTATGACTTTACTCTTATTAAGGACGCAGCCGTTGGGGTACTCAGGTGTATTTCTGCGGCTATTTCAGGTATTTCAGCTCACTTTGATGAGTGCAGAGTCGCTGTGGCCTTCGCTGTGGCACAGACACAAGCCAGGCTCTTTACTTAAACCTAAAGAATTCTCAGAACACTTGGATTATGTCTGATCATATTTATTTAACTGGGTCAGATTTGTACTTTTTATTAGATGACTTTCTCAGAGCCACACCTGTAACTTCAACCTACCAGGAGCTCCATGGCAACAGAATATGGAAATCACAGGTTACATGATGTTCTCCTCCTCCTGCGCTTCCTGGGACAATGTGACAACAGGGAGAAAATAGAATTTAAAAAAAGAACCAGACCAGCTTTTTCAGTTTTAAACAGGGTCATTTTATCCAATCCTGCATAAAATTTAGTATGAAATGAGAGAGTATGAATAAAATAGAATAGAAAGCTTTTATTGTCATCAAACATGGAGAATGATACACTGTAGCAGCTGCCACAGTTCAGTGCCTTTTCTTTATAAAACCTAAACAAGAAGATAAGAAAATACTGTAAAATCAGTCTGCGTATGCTACAATGAACCAGAGTATAAATATCAAAGAAAGTAAGGAATAAATAAACGTAACAAATATACAAAATGTGACCAGTGAGGTAGTCAGGAGGAGAAGTGAGCAGTGAATCAGTGAAGCTATTAGTGTGCAGTGTTCAGGAGTGTGATGGCCCAGGGTAAGAACTGCTCCTCAGCCTCTGGGACCTGTGGGAGTCTCTTCCCTGATGGCAGCAGGTTGAACAGGTGCTGACCAGGGCGAGAGGGGTCTGCCACGAGGTGAGGGGTTCCTGACCAAAGGAGGTCAAGAGTTACCAAATAACTCAGTGAAGGTCAAATGAATTCACCTGAAGTCACTCTGAAACTCCATGTTCACATTAGTTTCCATGTTAAACGCTCGGCCTGCGGGAACGGCCGTGCGTCCTCCGTGGCTCCGAGAACATGAAGTTGATGATGTCACTATTATGTCATCACCGTTTCCATGGAAGACCCCGCATTATGCACTGCAGGTGTGGCACTTTGAGCATATAGCTGTTTACATTTTATCAATGCTTACAGACTAAAGACGACGATGGCTTTAAATCAGGACTTGTTTGTTTGCTGTGAAGTTTCTCATTATAAGAACTTAGAGCAGCTCTACTGTTTACAAGTTTACAACTTGGTACAATTTAAACTATTTGATACTAAATCAATAAAAAACTGCACAGCTGCTTTTATTCATTTGACTGGTTTTCAACCGTTTATTTATTACGATTTGTCAACACGCGATTTATTGTTCGTCACTCTGTTTCTTTTACAATAAAACATTTTTGAAACAAAGCAAAGCGAGGCGCTGGAGGGACGAGGCGGAGACGCTTTGGAGGAGAGAAAAGGACTGAAGGTGGAGAAAGCGTGAGAGACAGAGAGAGGTGGGGCTGTAATGAAAGAGGTATTGATTTTCTATAGAAGCTCTTTAATCAGAAGCTGTACTGACACATCCTGAGGAAGGCTGCGTGTGTGTGTGTGTGTGTGTGTGTGTGAGCACATTCAAATTACACTCCATTTCATTGTAGACACCTTCAGTTTGTGTATGAGTTTTATGTTGCTTGTGTGTCTCACTGTGCATGTTTGTGTGTTATTTTGGGATATGCTATGCGCGTGCGTGTGTGTGTGTGTGTGTGTGTGTGGGCAGGCAGTAGATAGATAGATGAGGCTGCCCGGTAGATGGATGAGTGGAACAACCAGTCGTTCATCATCTGGAGAACAAGGAATTCAGGAAACGCTGTGAGGGAGGGGGGGGAGGGGAGTGAGGAAGAGGAGGGATGATGATGAAGGTGGAGGAGAAAGGGAAGGTGCAGAAGGAAGGAGAGCGGGATAGTTTGAAAAGAGGAGAACAGGAGTGGGAACGAGATGAGAGAAGGGAAGGAGAGAGGATGAAGTGCAGTTATAGATTAATGAAAAAGGGAGATGAGGGGGAAAACGGGTGGGTGAAAGAACAGAAGGGCAAAGGATGGAAAACCGAATGGAGAGAAGGAGAGAAGGAAAAAGGAGCGGGTTCTGTGAAACAAGGACTACAGGGGAGGTTAGGAGAGAAAAGGAAAAGAGGAAAGAAGGGAGTTTAGGGAGGGAAATGCAGACATTAGATAGAGAAGGACAAAATTATGAAGAGTTCAAGATGAAAAACAAAGAGTCAAGTTGATTGGAATGTTGGATACATGCTGATTTCCAAAACTGATTTGTGCTTGAGCTAAAAATTAGCTGGGATATCATAAAATATCATCCTGAGTGTTGGAATGGTAAAAACGGTAACCACAGTGTAAATAAGCCCACAGACTGAACCTGAACAGGAAAGCTGGACCACGGCCATCTCACCTCCAGGCAGCTCAAAATGGAGGCGGATGCATTCATTCCTGAGGCTCTATAAATTTTTTATTTAATGAAACATAGATCGCCCTCTTATTAATTGCCTACCTGAGCTGATAGTGAACTGATGTGGAGTGTGCGGTGATTGCGGAGCAGAAAACAATGCAGTATTGATCTGTTCATTGGCTTTCCCGGTTCCAGGAACAACAGTTCATTAATGCAGTCTAAGAGGGACTATCTGTCTCTATTACTGCCTGTTGGCCTGCATGGCAATGATTTATAGGCAACCTGTGGAGGCAGTGGAGACGGCTAATGTTGCCCTGAGTGGGAATTGAAGACTTATCTGGGCTGAAACCAGTGCTGAACCGTAGGCTGTCGAACATGCAACTATCGCCATTAGAAATCCCAATATAGTCAGAATCCTTGTCTCTGATACTTACCAAACACAGCTTCTATATCTTCATCCTGTTATTTCATCCATCCCTGACTTGTCTTCCTCCTCAGCGCCATGCACAAAGAAAACCTGGCACATTAAAATGACGATAAATGTTGTTGCAAAGGGTGCAGATATTTTATGGTTAAAAATGTTAATGGAAACAGCAGATTAACAGGATGCATCGGCTGCATAAAGGGCGTGTCCTTTCTCTAACATAAATGCACAAATAAAAATGGCAGGTGCACGTGAGAGGACGGGTGTGAAGAGTCAGCCGGGCTGACTGACGGTGCCCTGACGGCTCACACGAGAGGCCGTGTCCATGCTGGACTCTGCAGCTCCTTCAGCTCCGCCTGAGCGATCGCAGGGGTTAAAGATCAATTTGAATGTCAGTGTGAAACTCGGACTCTTTGAAAACACAGAAATGACTCTTACCTGAGCGATGCAGGGCGCTCTGTGATGTAACGATGTGTCTGAGACACACTGATTACCTGTTTCCTGTCCTGTCACTGTTATTGTGTTCGAGGCCTGGTTAGATTGGGATTGGCCCTTTTTTCTCTAACATTGGGGCTGAATCAGAGAAACTTTGACTTTAAAAAAAGTTTTATTTTATGAGAGCATTCATTCACAGTATTTAGGAAAAGCTTTTTGACCACATTGAGCATTCTACTCCCCCTGAATATGGAGGCCAATTCAATATCCGTAATAAGGATAAAAGCACTGATTTATTTCAATGCCTGCTCTCACACACTTACATGTTTAGCGCATCTCAGAGTTGTCGTGGACAAAGACGGCGTGCTCCACGGGTTAGTGTGCAGCGGTGGATTCAGCAGGTTGCTTTATTCTTCAAATCCACCACATAACAATTTCTGCATTTTCTTTTTAGTCGGTTATGAAATTGAAAGAAAAAATTTAAAAGAATCATTATGAGTGTGTCTATTATTTTGAGGGGTCAAAATTACAATTAATTTCAAGTAGTGTCAGATAAATAACAACCATTCAATACGCTTGGAGATAATAGTGTTTGTTTCTAGGAAGTTCACTTTGGTTGGACGCTAAATGAGAAGAAGTGTCTGTAGTTAGTAAATAACAGAGATATGATTCTGAAATGCTTCAGCTGCTTTTAAAATATTAAACATACATCATCACTGTCTGAGGTTCAAAGCACTCCAGAAATTATTCTGTGAAAGGCTGTAACGCTCTTATTGTGAAGGAACACCGCCACCCAACAAAAGCAGCTCAGAAATGAGCTGCTTCACACTGGAGGAACGGCCACAAGAGTTTCTGGTAATTGTTTTCTAATTTCTTTTCTTTAAGAAAATAAAAGATTATACAAATTTTCAAAAATGCATATTTTATTCACATGATTTGAACTGGACGTCCTGCTATAAATGAGATAATCGTGTGGTTCATTGGTGAGAAATCGAAGCTCTCAGCTCCCTCTGCAGCTCTCACTGCATAATTGGCCCGCTAGTCCTGGATGTGTTAGCAATTTAAAGCCGCACAGCCAAGGTGTGCACCATTTGACTCGATGACAGGCTGAACAGTTATTTCATCCAGTCACAACAGTCTGAATACAGTTAATGGTGTGTGTGAACGTTTTTGCAGATCTCTGTTATCCACCTCTTAACAACCACAGCTTGATGAAATCCTGAGAGGTTCTAACCTGGAATTAGGAGCGGATGGGAACAAATCAGAGCGCTCAGACTCCACTCTGCAGGCTCTTCACTCGTAGCTGAGTTATTTTGGTCCAGTCTCTCAATACAACTCTGTTCAATTAGCCCGTGATGACAAGACGACTGTGAGTCAAGAGTTTTTTATTGAACTTGTGAAATCTCCTGAAAACTGAAAGGAAACATTTTAAACAATGAAAACTAAACCAAAAATAATAAAACTAAACAGGAAAGAGCCTTTAAAGACATCAAACAAATAAAAAAAACTAATGTAGGGTACAAATGTCATGGTCTGTGTTTGATTTATTTTTATTTATGCTTGGTTATTTTTCTGCATTTTGGAGCTCTAACTGATATCTTTCTGGTTTAGCTTCTGTTCAGGGTTTTGTGTTTCTTGATGTTTATTAATATTTGATTCCTTGTGTTTTTGTTTATTCTTGCCTCTCCTGTACCTTCCTGTTTCCTGTTAAGTTGTCATCTCTGTCTTCAGTATTTCCTTGTTTAGTTAGTTATTTTATTTTGACAGTCCCGTTTTCGGCGTCTTGTCACTTTTATTTCCTTTGTGTCGTTTATCTTGATTCGTTTCAGCTGTGCCTCCTTCCCCACCTGTTTCTCATTCCCTGAGCGCGCTCAGTGCGTCTGTGTGTATATGTAGCCCTGCTCCTGTGCTTGTGTGGCCTGCCTGATGTGTTCCTGTTTTATTGTCTCCTGCCAGTCTGGATTTTAGTGTGTTTTTTTTGTAGTCCAACCCTAACAAAGGTTAGTTTTTTGTTCTTTGAGCCTGTATAGTATCCAAATGCTGTACACAACAATCCACTGAACCTCACTGAATGCACACAATTTCTGCTACTTTCAAACATACATTCACTGCATTCAGTTGTTTGAATTGTGCGTGATTTTTCCAGTGAAATAAAATCCTTTTTTCTTTCTACTACATTTTCACTTTTCTAACAGTTTTGACCGGCAGCGGGTCGATACGGCCTTCTTCCAGCAACAATAGAAAAAGGAACCACGACACTGACACTGTTATTGCACCACCAAAGGTTTTGGAGGAAAGCATCAGGTGGGCGGATGGATTCTTTCTTCAACTTTAACAAAACAGTTTGTGAACTTAAGCAGACCTTCAGTGGGAATATGGAGGACCAGAACATATTCAAATGGATTGTTGTGATCAAAGACTTGTGTGTGGGTTGGTATGACTACTCCAAACTTCTTAAGATCCTGACTGTAGTGACGTTTCATGGAACTCGAATGCACTTCATATTTATAGTACTTTTGTCGTGCCCAGGTCATAGCCTAACTAGATACTGTTTCTATAGTAACAGAGGGATGAGCTCTCCCTGAGCACCCCCTCTCTTGCTCTGGACTCAGAAGCCACATTTCTCTGCACAGTTCACCAAATCTCAGTGATTATACATGAATGCAACTTGTAGGCCGCTGGGACTTGAAGTGGCATCAGTCAGTTGGCTCTGCACTGATCTGCCAGAGCAACAACAGGGAACGTGGTGTTAGGAGGAGGAAAGAGAGACAAATAGGGATAAAGAAGGAGACCAATGGAAAAAGGTGGAGGTGGAGATGGAGAGACTGCAGTGCATTAGCTTAAGTAGATGGTGCTGTTTTTATCGTTCAGTTCTCAAACTGAAAACGTGAGCTTGACTTGGACTTCTTTGGCAAAAGGTAATGAGAATGTAACTATTTTTATTTAAGAGTATATGGTGATTATGGTAAATTAAACCCACGTTATGAAGCTGAATGTTTGAGAGGGAGGTTTGGCCGGTCTTCCCCTTCAAACAGATGTTTGGGGAGTGATTTGGTTCGAGGCTTAATGTTGCAGTTAGGACTAGTTTAGGGTAAGGCTACGGGCTCGGCATGTAAACGCTAAGAGTGAACGCTAAGGGAATGAAGTACAAAAACGTGAGCGAGATTAATGGTAGGGAGCGTATGTGGCTTTTCTGTTTTATTGCCATTTTTAATAAGCAATTTCCACTTCCGTGAGTTAGAGTCTGGACACGTGATTTTCATAATCGTGAGCTTCCAGCCTTCATTTCCATGCGGATTTACGTGTGAAGGAAATCTGGTGTGTATGCGTTCTAGCCCAGCCCGCAGCCTTGCTCGGGGGCTTGCAGCTTCGCTCTTCAACTATGCATCAAGCCAAAGACCCGAGTGCAAGTGTAGGTCTCTGTGCCTTTTGTGGATCTGAGCTTATCCTCACATCCAGCCACAGCTCCTCAAGCAACAATTCTGTGTGTGCATCAGGGGCAGTGTGGCTGCTTGTGTCATAAATGTTGGGCTTCATGAATTGATTGGGTTGGAAAAAATGGAAGAAAATAATTTCAGGTAGCTACAAAGTGCTCCATGTGTCAGAGTTTAAAGTGTGGTGTATATGCATTCATTTACATACTCGTGCTAACATTTGAGCTCATGCTTTCACTGGATTGTATATTATATATATATAGATGCTTTTCAGTATGATGGAAGCATCATTCATTCAGGTCCAAACACATGTGTCTCTAAGAGAGAGCGAGGGAAGAAAATAATTGCCAGCCTCTGTTTGAAGGTCAGATATTCAACATAGGAGTTGTAGCTAATAAATAATGAGTCTAAGGCTGTTCGGCTCAAATAAACCCAGTCCTGTTATTTAATGGGCACATCTCATACACAAACACCATGACAATACATCACCCTATGGCTCTAAGTGTGTGTGTGTGTGTGTGTGTAGGACAATGGTTTCCTCATTTATTTCATTCGTCTAGGTCTATCTTGTTATCCCTTTCCTCCGACACACACACACACACACACACACACACACACACACACACACACACACACACACACACACACAAATTAACTGTGCTGACTAAAAAAGGGTTAAGACGCTGTCCTTGGTACTAAAAGTTCAGATCCTTCTTTCAAAGGTTACTAATGAGATGAATACCGGCTCCACCTCAATATGCTTCCTGTTGCAGTCTGACAACCATTCACTGTCTGAGTGTGTACCGGGCTCGTTGGTGGAATGCAGTGTATATAAGTTTAACTACAGTCTCAGAAATTAGCATAGTCTGTCATACCAACATAAGCTTCTCAGAAGTAGGATTTATTGCAGGGAAATTGCTTTGGATTGCAGCAGACTCTGGTGTGCAATCTTACACCCACGAACTGTATAGATGGATAAGTACTGAGCAGAGACTTCTTTTGCTTTATTGAAAAAAACAAAAAAAGGACTAATATGATTAGAAGTGATTTAAAAGCTTCTCTTGAGTTTGCAATCCTCAGATACCCAGAAATAAGCTCAACAGCTGCGAGGCATTGATTGCAAAAAAAAAAAATCTGATCACCTTTTATCGTGAACTCTGCCCGAGGGCCTGCAGCTACAGTCTGACTCATAGGTGTGCAGCATTAGAGCGTATTATCCTGGAGTCATTACATGGATGGGTAACTGCTGAAGATAGCTCAGAGCAGGCGCGATATGATACAGTCACTGAAATGGACGATATGAACTGTATTTAAGTTACTCGCAGCGTTGTTGTGCATAACTGTCAAAAACAGATTACACTTTGGTCCAGTGCACCGGTTCTTATTCAGCGCTTTTCTACTCTGAGTGCTCAAAGCGCTTTACACGCCTCATTCACCCGTTCATACACACACTTTCATCTACGCCAAAGTGCTTTCTGACATTCACGCCCCAATGAACGCATCGGAGAGCAGCTTGGGGTTCAGTATCTTGCCCAAGGATACTTTGGCATGCAGACTGGAGCGGCCAGGGTTTGAACCACCAGCCTTCCCATTACTAGGACGCCTGCTCTACCTCCTGAGCTACAGCCACCACAGTGCAATATGTACTTTTTCTCAGTCTGATTTCTCTATGCTGTTTCTAGCTTCTTCTGTTTTATGCTGGTATGTGTGATTTCACGCTTCATGATGGCAAACTTGTAACAGTCGTAGCTTCAGTATGTCCTGCAAGCAACCCGTGGCATCATGGAGAGTGTGTTTGATGGCTATTGTAGAACTTCTTGCAGCGTAGAAGAAATACGTTGATCAGGCGTAATATTATGATCACCTGCCTAATTTTGTGTTGGTCCCCCTTTTGCTGCCAAAACAGCCCTGACCCCTCGCGGCATGGACTCCACCCCTGAAGGTGTGCTTTGGTATCTACACACTCCTGGTATCTGCACCAAGATTGTGGCAACAGCACGTCCCACAGGTGCTCGGTTGGATTGAGATCTGGGGAAACTGGCCAGGCATCAGCTTTGGGGACAAAATCTCCACTTGCTCCCTAATATATCCCACCCAGTAACCGGCACCGTGATGAAAAGATAATCAGTGTTGTTCACTTCACCTGTTAGTGTCATAATGTTAAACCTGATTGGTGTAAGTGATTAGATTTCTTTCTGCTTTTCTTTTATTTAAGTGCAGTTTTTTTTTTTTTTTTTTATTTGAAATGGAGTAAAGCCAGGATAATCTGCAATCCAGGCAGGTCAGCTAATCTCAGTGCCGGCCCACATCAGCCAATGGCTAAGCTGATATTCTTCCAAGCAACCAATCGGCAAATCTCGTATAGAAGCTGATTTAAACTGCCCACAATTGCTTGACATGTGAAAGCTACTTTGCAACCTCCTACACCCCAGCGCCTCCTTTTCATGCCATGTCTGAATCACATCATGTCTGTCGTCACTGATGCTTCTTCCTTCCTTCCTTCCTTCCTTCCTTCCTTCTGTATGGAGGCCTCCATGCCTCAAGCTTTCTTGAATCTTGGAATGTACTTGGAAAGGCGTAAAGGTGATCTCTTGGGGCTCCTTGAACAAATGCATATCTAAAAATATCAATTACTGAAGATGGAAATAATCCTTTTTGCTTTCTTTTCATTGTTTTTTTTTTTGTTTTGTTTTGTTTTGTTTTTTAACCAGCAGGTCTGCAGACGCTATCTTATAGTTTTAAAGGTCAGTAATATGTGTGAATATATCTGAGCGTGAGTCGTGAGGCTGGCTGGGCTGTGAGAGTATTGACTGTAAGCCCATAGTGAGTCTCTCTATCACAGTATTACCACCTTGGGTTGTAAGCACAGTTTGTGGAAGTGACTCTAATCCCAAATGTGCTGCTGCCTCATCTATTTATCATTATGAAGTGTTTCTCCCTGCTGGCTCCCCCGGCGCTCAAATGACCTTTCCTCACCGGGGGCAGAGTCACTCGACATGTTCCAGACTGAAATTTGACTTTTTATGATATACTTCACATCGTGGCCTCCCTTCTGAGCCACAGCTTCGTTCAATTCACACGTGCCTGTCTGCCAGATCTTTCTGACGGCGCATCGCTCCCTTTTTCAAGTGCCTCACATATTTGTGAGGGGAGTATTTGGAAACATAAAATACTGAATTTCTGATCATTTAGACTGATTTTACAAGCGGTCTGTTTCATGCTTCTGTGCATTTTGACTTACAAGCAAAATCGTTTCTTTCTGAACTGGTCACCCCGTCTGACATGAAACGCTGTAAACTCTGGAGTTTGTGGTTACACTGTTTCCTGGTGGAAGATTATTCGCTACAATTATTCCAACCCTTGAACTTCGGACTGTCATTTATTGTTTTCTGCCCTTTTAAAAGTATTAAAAGTATGTATTGCAGTGAAGCCTATTATAGTGGGAGTTCTTGATAAGCGACATAAACCAAAGCTTTCAGCTTTAATGAAGTTTTAGTGCACTTTATGGAAGCAGGTTTGTCAGCCAGACGTGCCTGATGTTAACTATTATTTTACCATGTACTGCAATCCGCTGTATACAGAAATGTTTTATTTTAAGCTACTGTGCTGCATAGAATCAAAGCTTTACAGTACCACATGGTGTTTGGTTGCCAGTATACGTTTGTGTCCTTACCGCAGTCTCCATAAACAGTTTGTTACTGTACGATATAACTGAGGGCCCTCGCACACGCACTCTGACTTATTATTTTTGTCTTTTTGAAGCTATGGTGAGATATAAGCTGTTGCCATGGCCATCATCGCCCCCGTGTGCGTAACCCAGCAGTGTTTTTGGCCAAATGTAGATTCTGTTGTGCGCTCCGTCAGCCGCACTGTAATTGGCTGACAGCAGAGCCAATCACCTTTTTTCCTGGCTGCACTCAGTGCTGATTGGTCAGCAGCCGAGTCACTTTATGTGAGCAGTCCACCTTCTGTGTCTCTCGTTTAGATCTCTCGTTTAGTTTGTGATGGCTAAAAGCAGGCATTACTATACTGATACAGTCTGTATGATGGTACACAGGTACTACAGTAGGTAGTACCTGTAGTTGCTAATATTTCCCCACTGCATGAAACTATTTTAGTCTTGTGAGTCTTTGTACTTTCTAAGCAAAAAAAGATGCTGTGTTATACCATTATTATACCATGTTTTTACAGGTATTTGTTAGAGTGCAGGTAAAAATAAGAAATGTTAATGTTTTAGACCAAAAAAATAAACCTTCGAACTTTATTAAACCCGTCTTCGTGCAAAGCTGCAGGCTGTGCAGTGCTGTGAAACATTATTTGCCCCTTTCTGATTTTTATTTTTATTTTTTGCATATTTGTCTGTAACGTGTTTCAGCTCATCGAACAAATTTCAATCTTAGATAAAGAAAAATGAATAAATACAAAATGCAGTTTTAAAATCACTTATTAAAAGAAGAAAGCTATCCAAATGTGTAAATACTGTATGTGTCAGAGTAATATGAATTAAACATGGCTACACTGAAACTGTATGATGCAGGATGACTGTGGTTAAATATGCAGAATCACACCATGTATCATACTGTACTGTATATCTCTGAGGCCCAGGGGGAGCTTGGCTTACAAAGACTTGACTTTTCACATTTCCTTTATTATGTTTTATTTACAGCTGATTTTTTTTCTCATTTATTTCCCTAAACTCCCAGTTGTGCCAGAAAAAATGTTTAATAGCAAAGAAATAGCGACTGATCAAATCTGACAGCATCAAGATTCTGACCCATGCAGTGTTTCGTGTGTGGGTGTGGGTGTGCGCAATTCATAACTGTAACAGTGCCTGGAGATATCATTTGTTCCAGCGTTATAATCACAGCCGATTACCGCGTGGTGTTAGCTTTAATTGCTAATCCTGCACACACGGAATCACTGAAAGAGACGTCCAGCATGATGCTTTTACAGTGGTGTGTGTGCGCGTGCGCTTTGGTATAATTAAACACTCAGGAAATAAAGCTAATTTCAGCGTAAAGCTCTTCTCGCGCAGGACTCGAGGGTGGAAATCTTAATGAATGCCAATCGTTGAACCTGGTGAGCTTATCTGCATGTTAATCCTGCAAACACAGAGCAGGAAGTAAGCGCATTTCACATTACCATGGGGTGAGGTGACTCCATTGATCTGTGCTTGGCTTGGCACAAGGTCAGCTTCAGCTGTCAGTTTGGGTGAGTAGCTTCAGAGCACCTCAGCTTGGAAGTTTGTTTTTCTCGAGGTTTGGGGCACGAGGTCAGATCATGGCACGAGCAGCATGTGGGGGCGCTATAATGTTTAACGTCTTATTTCTCACAGGACAAACTGGGTAAAAATTCAAAACACTGCTTACAAATAAAGTTTAAAATAAAAGTTTAATTTTTTTATGCTATTTTATGTTATTGTGTATATATTTTTCATATTGTGCTTTTGAAGGTAGGGCAATGATTTTATGCAAAAATTAAATATTAAACTGATAAAGTCCAGCTGAAGGAGTTGTGATTTAATAGCTGTTGACCTTTGACCCCACACACGCAACTGTCTTACCAACTTGTAGCAACTGTTCTCTTGCTCACTGGCAAATGTAACGAGCCCTTTAAAATATGTTCTTACTTGAGATTCTTAATGCATCGTTGACAAACAGTTAAGTACTTGTGATGTTTTGGTCTGTGGCCTATTTGTCCTCTGGCAGCAGTTATGATGATCTTTTGATGAGGCACAGGAACTGGCAACAGAAATTACATTAATCTTAATCTTGACAGGAAAACACGGTGAGTGCCGAGGTCCTAAAAGAAGGTGCGCTTCCTTTAAGTCGGTGTTTTGTTGGTGCGGCGGGGCTGGATGGTTTTAGGAGTTGCGTGTGCTCTACATGCATTTATTTGACTTTTGAGTTCATCCAGTGTGCCTCTGCATCGTGACTGCAGATCGAAATTAGCTGGTAGCTGAATCTGATAGAAGGCATCTTTTCTCTGAGATCAGTGTTTTTGCACACTGTCCCCGACAAGTGAAAATAATAAATATAAAATATAAAAATGCGTAATCCCTGAGACGCTATCTTCAGATGTTATCTTAGAAGCACTTTGTTTTCAGCGGCGCTGCAGTGGCTGAGGCTGTGATCCAGTTTTAAAACAGCAGCTATGCCTTGAAGCTCATTTTAGCTTAAAAGCTAATTTTGATTTGAAAATCAGATTCATTCTCAGATTGTGCACGAATCATCGAGCTCAAAATTAGCATTTAAAGCTAATTTGCTTATTAATCGTGACATCATTGGGTTTCATCACTGTAGTATACAGTACATGTCTTTTACATCAGAGGCACGGGAATGTTTGTTTCCTCCCAAATTTATTAATTTGATACATTTTGTTGTATAATGCTCGACTCCGTTTGATCCTATGACACTCATAAAGTTTGATGAATACTGAGAGCCTGTTCATACTGTGTTGTGTACTCTTTGTATCACCATTTATGCTGACACTTGCTTTTGATGAAAATATGACTGACAACATGCTTTGGTTTGGTACCCGGTCAATGCCATCCTGATGCTGCTGTGGAATGCATAAGAATATGAACACGTCTAGTGCCTGAAAGTTTTTCAGAGTACATCTGTGAGATGTTAAGTTCCTGTAGTAGAGTGCAGTCGTGCTATAGGAACAGCATTCAAAGTAAATAAATAAAATGCCAACCTTCATTTCAGTGTTATTTATATAGCACCTATTCACAACAACAGTCCCCTCAAGGTGCTTTATGTTGTGAGGTAAAGACTTTAACCTTCAACTTAATGTGTGAATATGTGCATGCACAGTAAACGGGTCAGAACCTGTTTACTGTGCATGAATACAGAAATTATAAACATGCATTCAGACACATAAACACACTGAATGTGCTGGAGCAACTCTGTTCTGTTGTCCACTAATTTTGAACCTCTCAAACACACACAGACAAACACACACACACACACACACACACACACACACACACACACACACACACACACACACACACACACACACACA
>JAVDPK010001292.1:351666-363598 GCA_034780415.1 Cichlasoma orientale | reverse complement strand
CACACACACACACACACACACACACACACACACACACACACACACACACACACACACACACACACACACACCAGTAACAATGACTTTCAGTGCCTAAGAAAGGACAGTTGGGGGTGCCAAGACCTTAAGGACCTCATGGACAGATTTGGAGACAATGGTCCTCGTTTACTAACAGTACAAAAGGTTTCACACACACATCAGTGTGTGTGAAATCAATATTTTCATACCTGAATTTAATAATAATAATAATAATAATAATAATACATTTTTTTTCTGGGCGCCTTTCAGGGCACTCAAGGTCACCTTACAAGATAAAACAATAGTAATAGCATAAAACTATAAAATACAATGAAACAAGTTACATAAATACACAATGAACAATGTAAAAAAACAATACAATTTGTTAAAACCAAAAAGAGTGAATCCCTAGTAACCACTGCAGTTAAAGTCCAAATGCTTCTTTAAACAGGTGGATTTTTAATTGAGATTTAAAGAGAGATAAGCTATTTATGACCTTCAGAGTGCGTTCCAGAGACGGGCAGCCGCGTAACAAAACGCTCTAGACCTCACTGTTGAAAGACAGACAGAAGGTATGGTGAGAAGCGCTGAAGAAGAAGAATGAAGTGAACGCGAAGGCGTGTAAGAATGGACGAGAGCAGCCATATAGGGGGGTGCAAGGTTATGGAGAGATGGAGGTGAGTCTTGTATGCGATGGTTTATGTGGAGCCACTGAAGCTCCTGAAGAATACGGCTAATGTGTTGAGTAGAAGGTGTTTGTGTGATGATACGTGCAATTTATTTGTACATTATGAACAAATTTAAGTCCCTCTGGAAGTCTTTAAAATAAATACTGTTACTACTACTATTACTGCTTACTCCCCCTCCTCCTCCTCCTCGTCCTACTACTACTACTACTACTACTACTACTACTACTACTACTACTAGTAGTAGCAGTAGTAGTAGTAGCAGTATTAGTATTGCCTTTTTGGCATTATTTAGTTTTCCAAAACATCATAATGCTCAGGATTACAGTTAAATGTAAAAGAAATAAAGTGCATTTAAAGAAAAGTAAATATTAAATGGAAAGGTGAAGGTTCCAACCTTTTTAATTTGAACATATTCCAGCATCCCTCATTGTCACGGCTACTCTTACATCCATTAATTTCCAAAGGTGAAACCTATGAGCTTGGTTGTCAGAGTAGTCTCCGAGGAGGAGGTTCTCGACGCCCAAAAAGGAAAAAGCACTCGCGGAGAAGTTTCTGGTTCCATACAATCAACATTTACTTATATCAATAACAGATACATTCTCCGGGTTGACTTCTTTAAATTTAAACTTTTTGTGGTAGAAAAACTGTATCACTCCTCACTCCTTCATTCAAAACAAAAACCATCAGCCCCACCCCAGCAGCTGTCTTTTCTGTGTAATCACAGCTGGCCTAATGAGCGGGAGGAGGTTCCAAACAAAATAGAAGAATAAATGATACAGCTACCACCCATCCACCTTGGCCTCACATGGGATCATTAATATGATAGGCTCCAACATCCCCGGCCCCTAATTGTTAACCTTAGCAGCGTAACAATTACAACAATAACACACAAAAGGAGCCCAACCATTAAGAACACAGTACACAAATCTATATTTCTCTTTGTTTGTTCGTAGTTGGTCTCTTTATTCATTCTGCTGCTTCCATTATAGGACAAAGTCTATCTATTGGTCAGTGAATCACATTGGCTTTGGTTCTAACCAAAACACTTCTAACAAAGCCCTCGGCATCTGCAAAAGTCTTCACCACACGACCCATTGTCCAGGCGTTTCTTGGTGCTGAGTTATCCACAATAACAACCAGATCACAGAGGCTAAAGTTCCTCTTTTCACTGTTCCACCTGTGCCTTTCTCTCATAAGTGGAAGGTACTCCCTTATCCATCGTCTCCAAAAAAGATCCGCTAGATACTGTGCTTGTCTCCATCTTCTTCTTGGATATTGATCTTTTTTTTTCAAAGACTCCTGGTGGTATCTTTGTTTTTGCCCTTAGCTGGAGTAAATGATTTGGTGTCAGTGCTTCCAAATCATTGGGGTCATTTGACATTGAAGATATTGGTCTGTCGTTCAAGATGGCTTCTACTTCACACAGTGTGGTTGCTAGGGTTTCGTCGTCTAATGTTTGTTCCTTTAGAACAGATGTGAGTGTTTTTTTTTACCAGGCATATTAGTCTTTCCCAAGCCCCGCCGTGGTGAGCCCCAAAAGGAGGGTTAAAAGTCCATTTTATTCCCTCTATGAGTAGAGTATTTTGAATCTTTTGATGATCCAGCTCTTTCAGTACTTCTTGTAGTTCTTTTTGTGCTCCCACAAAGTTTGTCCCACAGTCTGTTCTAATACTCATTACTGATCCTCTTCTGCAAATGAATCTGCGTATAGCATTTATACATGAATCTTAAAGCGTCTAAATTTGACATCATTGCTCAGACTGTCGCGCAGATGCTGGAGAATCTGGATTTCTGTTATTTTCCACTGCAGTGACAGCGGCTGACAGATGTGCCCTTTGTCCTCGACCTGTTTTCTTCTTTTTCTTGTAATATGTTTTTTTTTTTCCCAGCAGCTTTGATTCCAAACAGTGTTTGACTTGAGCCGCGGGGGAAAGGACGTTCAGCACCCCTGACTATTTATTTAGTTTCTAAACAGCTGTCATTGCCATGGAAACGCTTTGGAAAGCTGTTACTGTTGCTGTCCGCGAGTGTTAGGAAGGGAGCAGGTTGGATCTAATAGATGAATACGATGGACAATAAGTTGCACAATACTGTGTAAAAAAGAAAAAAAAACACTTTTTTAAATTTTGTGAGAAGTATAAACAGTTCTAATAACATGGCCACAAATCCAACAATATTCTGTAAAATATTCTTAATAAACACAAAATCAAGTACGTCCATTTTCTGCACCCCTGTGAGACGATGAGGGAAAGAAGCAGTCCACACAGTGTTTGGTGGTGTTTTCCAGGTGGCAGCAGAGAGCCGGGATTCAGTGGATGTGATTAAGTGTCGCTCCTTCCTTCAGAGGTACCTGCCAAAGAGAGTGAAGAAAATCTGTACCGTTATAGATCAGTGCAATCACTAAACAACTGAAGCTTCAGAATGAAGTCGATATGAGTGAAGTGTGTGTGTGTGGGGGGGGGGGGGGGTTAAAAACGTATAAATAAAACAAGATTAAAACATTTTCACAAAAATATTATCCATATTATCAGTTTGTCATCATGAGCTCTCGTCTCACTTTCTGTGATTGAAATCATAATATCTAAGGTGTACCCGCGGGGTGAATACATAAATTAATAATTATTTTGTTTCATTTAATATCCAGGCTATTTTCAAAGCTAGAAATAAAGCACATTATGTGAACCTTCCGGCCTCGATTCAAACTGCAAAAACAAAATCAGTTCACTGGCTTTTCACTGGTCTGGGTTTTACTTGCCATGCAGAGGAATAAAGTCTACAAAATACACATTCATAAATGGATGACAAATTATTCATAAAAGCTCTTTTTTTAAATTCATTTTATAAAAACTCTGCACATGAAAATCTTCTTGCTTCTTCCTGCCGTTGAACAGAAGGCCTCAGATCTCTGGACCTGCACAATCAGAGAGCCATGATCATTTCTTGCAGTTTTGCATTAGTGCAAAGGTGGCATTAATTAATGCCACCTTTGCACTTGTGCTGCTTGTTTGTGGTTCTCGCTGCCTGTTGTCTTCAGTAACTGAAAAGCCTGGTCTGTTGGGGTGAACTCAGGTGACTGACCTGGCTGCCGGACAGGATCTCTTAAGGCAGAGTATTCTCGGCCTGAAGAAGCTCTTTGGTTGCTGTTGCAGTTTGCTTTTGGTCATTACATGAAGCATCAACATCTCTTTGGACATCATCTTGAAAAAGTGGATAGCAACCAGATACAAACTGAGCACTTTTTTTTTATTATTAAATTTTTTCCATTATATATAAATAAAAAAAAGGGTAAAAAACACTATAATAACCCCCCCCCCAAAAAAAGATAAACAAATAAGCAAAAATAAAAATAAATAAATTCCCAGAGCTCACTTTGTCATTATAAAAAAATAAAATTGAATTTACATGTCACTATATTTAACAGAATTTATAAAGGTAACCAAATATCTTTAAAGTCTTCAAGCTTCCCTTTAGTTATGTAAGTCAGTTTTTCCAGTGCCAGGTTGTTACACATTAATTAGATCCACTGATTTATCTTCGGTCTTTCTGTATCCTTCCAGTTCAAAGCGATCACATGTTTAGCCTGTGAAAGGCAGAAACTAATGAGCTTCCTTCTTTTTGCATGTCCTTTACAACCTTCAGGAAAAATATGTAGTAAGCAGAGTTTGCAGTCCATTGGCCCCTCCTGTTCAATAATACGAGAAACAAACATAGTAACCTCCTTCCAAAAAATTTGAAGATCCATACGTTCCCACATACAATGGAAAAGAGTACCCTTAGCTGCATTACATTTAACACAAACATCAGGAGTGATACCGGTTCTGAATAACCATTTATACTGTAGTAGTCTAAACCTTGTGTTAACAGTTTGCGTTTGTGCGGGTAAACATGAGTTATTCCATCCATCCTCAGAAATTTCTGTTTGCAGATCCATTTTCCATGCTCGTAGATATGCGAGACTATTTTCTTTTGAGGATGAGAGTAGAGCATTATAAAATTTGGAAAGTAGGCCACTACACTGATGATGATGAACGGATATATACTCGATAGTAGAAAGAGGAGGTTCCACAGTAGATTTCACTGGCATTGTGACGTGTGGTGGAAAAAAAGAAGTTGAGCTCTGAAACCAAACCAATTTTTTGATGATTTATTGAAAGTGAAGAGTAAACCTTTGCAAAGGGATCAATACAGCACAAACAGTCTTCACACCAGCATTGACCAAAGAACAAAACAGTAACAGCCCCTTTATGCTCATTGTGTGGATCCAATCTCGTTCTGTTACCTGTGGAGAGTTCCAGTTCCCGCCACCATGTAGCATCAGCGTGATGATAACCTGCGTCATGACCTTGGACACAGCTTACATTTCAGTTTTTTTCTTGTCTTTGCACACTCAGTCTTTGTACAAGAAAATTACAATTACATGCCCAAGAGGTACACAGAGGCTATTAGAGTGGAAAAACAAAATTCCCATTACATGAAGCATCAACATCTCTTTGGACATCATATTGAGAAAGTGGATAGCAACCAGATACAAACTGAACACTTTGAATCAACTTCATATGTCATGAAATAATGACAGAATAGGTCTCACATGGAACTACTTACAATTTTTAAAGCTCCATCTGAGCCGTATTTGAAGATGTAAAAATTATGTTTCCTAGATCATTGATCATTCTCAATATGCTCTGCTCGAAAAATAAAAACACATCATGGGGAAAAACATCGTGCTGGATATTTATACTGACATGGGCCAGGTAATGTGTGAGGAACGAAGCCCTCGGTAGGTTGATAAGTGCTTGTGCGCATGCCTGACAGCGTTGGGTCATGCTCCCAGTGACATGACCGTTGGTGTCCTGGGGGGGATCTCTTCTCAGACCTGGACCAGGGCATCACTGAGCTCCTGGACAGTCTGAGGTGCAACCTGGCAGCGTCAGATGTCCCAGAGGTGTTCTGTTGGATTTAGGTCAGGCGAGCGTGGGGGCCAGAAATTGCTATTAATTCCTTCATCCACTGGGAGCTTCCTGCACACTCTTGCAATATGAGGCCGGGCATTGTCGTGCACCAGGAGGAACCCATGACCCTCTGCGCCAGCGTAGGGTCTGATAGTGGGTAGCCCCTAGAGGTCTGTGAGTCCCTCCATGGATATGCCTCCCCAGACCATCACTGACCCACCACCAAGCCGCTCGTGCTGAACGATGTTACAGGCAGTAAAACGTTCTTCACTGCTTCTCCAGACCCCCCCCCCCCAAAAAAAAAAAGACTTTTCATGCTTAAAAGGACAGAATTGCTCAAAAGGACCCACCACTGCAGTAAAAACTGTACCGTATGATCACATTACTGACTGTAAAAACAGTCTGAGATGAAGAGAAAGCAGAAACAGAACCACATGATGTGTATCTGTACCAGGTGTCTGGGATGCAATAACTAAAATGTTAGTGTCTGTGTTGCCTGATGCCAGATTTCTGAATGGCAGCCCACCTTTGAAAATTTGCCAAACAGTTCAGAGGTGCAGCGATTCGTTCAATGCACAAGAAAAGTGCTGCTGAGGATGGTTAAAGTCTTTCTCCGTGTGTTTTAATGAGATTACTGATACTCATTTTCCAGGCACCACGAGCCAAGCTGTATGATACAGATTTAAAGATAACAAAAGTCTGTCTCCCAATAAGCTTTTAAAATAGGCTATAAATAACATCTATCGAATATTCCAAAGGATTAAGTCTTTCTGTTTCCCCTTACTGCAATGGAGGGGAGCAGGAGCAGTTTTCCATTCACTGCCTAACTGAGACCACTGCAGTGTCATCCTGGGTAAAGATGGGTTTAGATTGCACACGTTCCCCCCTCTTCATTTACATTGGAAACATACGGGAGCGTGATCTCTGTGTGGCCAGTTCACACACTCCACTGGTCTAACCTGTGAATCTATACTCTTCATGTCATAATTCATGTTAGCCAGCGCTAACTGTTCTCTCGTGATCCACCTCTTTCAACCAAAAACACACGCACGTGTGATCACGTGTTTACAAATTAATTTTAAAAAGTAACAAACAAAAAATATATTTTATGGTTCTGGATTGATTTTTTTTTCCCATTATTTCTTTATTATTATTTCACATTTTAAAATCAGATTACGCTCTGAGGACGGTCATGTTCTCTTTGCTCAAATGCATCATCGCCTAAACTTTTCACGGCTGCAACTGCAACAAGTCCGGCTCGTGTCTTTTTCTGCTCATGCAGATTTGATGAAGGCAGAGGACTGCAAGAGCGAGGAGGCGTGGCAGGAAGGGGAGGAGTCGAGTTCAGAGCTTGAAGATGAGGACGAGCAGAGACAGAACAGCGACGCCGAAGAGGAAGACGAGGAGGACGAGGAGGGAGAACACACACAGGATGACATCCACAACCACATGGTGTGTTAATGTGGCAACAATGTGGCAACAATTTTAGCCCTGATTGATTTTGTATTATTTATACAGCATCAGTTCAGTCGTCTGATTGTTGGGTTCCTCTGTGTTATTGTTGGGTCTTTGCAACATAAAGCGACTGTAGAAATTAAACTGTATTTCACTGAAGGTGTTTTGTATTGTCAGGTAAATATTCTACAGTATTACAGAGAGAACCACAATGATCAGAAGATGCCTGGTGTGCATGCATCATGCACAATTATTTTACATTGATACTACATACATTATAAGCTTCTGTTGGAGCTTCAGTCCATCCCAGTATATTTCCTAAAATATCCTGTGCTGTGGCTCAGGGAGTAGAGAGGGGTTTTTTTTTGCCCGGGTTGTTCAGTCTCACAGCTGTTCTTCAAGGAGGAAAGGAAGAAAGAAAGTCTTCTGACTTATTATCTCATCGGCAGCTGTACAGTGTGTCTCAGAGCAGGCTTTAATCCAACACTCTCTCAGCTCCTACTCATCACTTATGCTGCTTGTTAAGGACCGCTTATTGTAATTTTTCATCGCGCACAGTAGCATCTTGCCAGAAGAGGCAGTATAAAAATAAACCAAAGTCCACATGAAGAGTTCAGAGGAGCGAGAGTGGTATAAATCAAATACCTCCCACCCAGAAAATGTGTTCCTGTCTAAAACACATGTTTGCTCTTTGAATCAGAGCTTTCTAAGGCACCTTAGAAAACCTTGGAAAGGTCACGATCACGGTTTGGGTTCAGATGCACTCTTTCCACACTCAGGCCTCTACATTGTTTCTTTACCACTGTGAGAAGTGCTACACGGCGGCAACGCGAGTGGAGAACATTTGGCCGACGTCCCATGGTGTCCGTTTCGGATGCAGAGGGAATTTTGTTGCACTCTGGGGAAAAAAATAATAGTACCGGTAAAACATTATGTAATATAATGCCTTTTATGCTGTAGAACTTTCTTATAATCAATAATAAGGAAAATCCATTGCCTTATTTTGTCCTATAATTTCCCATAATAATAATAATCTGGGGCCAGTTTCATTGAATGCGTGTAATCAGTGTGTGTTTCGACTCTTGGGTGATATTGTGCTCTTTTGTTCAGGAGAACAGACACCTATCATCAGAAATGGACTCCATTCACCCATGAGCGGTGAGTACACTAATTTGGCTTTGTAGTTTATGCATCATGGTAGATGAACAAACTGCAGCCATCGCTTCAGCTCGGCCTCTGACTCTGAGGAGAAACCAGACCAGTGTGGCTTTCTCTCTCTGTTATATGCAGAGATACGGTGAGTTCTCCCAGGCTCGGCCTCTTAGTCTCTGCCGTCGCTGTATTCCGCTAATGTGTTACATTTGTGTTCCAGTTGTATTTCAGTTAAACCAACAAGATAAAACGGCACCAGCACAGTAACATGTGAGACTTTAAAGTTTTATTATTGGGTTAAGAAAAGACTAAACCACGATGATTAAAGGCTGCTTAGGAACAACAAAACAACTTTATTTATTTTTGCAGATTTGTCTTTCGTTATTGTCGGTTTCAATTATGTGCAATGAGGGTTTGTGCAAAGCACAGCATCGACATTCAGTTCATCAAACGGCTTTGAAGGTACTTGGGGCGAGCTAATCATGTCTGGAACACATAATTCCAGTCATTACCGGAAGAACTTTATGAACTTTATGGTTCAGTGTTCCAAGACTTGGAGCCAAAATCTCTGTAAGGATCTGAAGGGGCGACTCGCACTCACTTTGGACTTCATCTAATTTGAAACTGCTTTCGATGGACTATAAATTAACAAAAACTTTGTGCTGTCCATCCGTTTATCCGGGGCGGGGTCACGGAGACAGCAGCCTAAGCAGAGAAATCCAGACCTCCCTCTCCCTAGCCACCTCCCCAGGTTTATCCGAGGGGAATGACGGCGTTCCCGTGCCCGGAAAACATCACCCAGGAAGCATCCTTCTCAGATGCCCGAACCAACTCGACTGGCTCCTTTCAATGTGGAGGAGCAGCGGCTCTACTCTGAGCCCCTCTCGAATGACTGCACTCGTCACCCTATCTCCAAGGCGATTACGTTCTTATTCGGTCACTACCCAAAGCTCGTGACCGTGGGCGAGGGTAGGGATGTAGATCACCCGGGAAATCTTCGCTTTCATGCTCAGCTCTCTTCACCACGACGGACTGATACTTGAAACTCCTCCACTTGGGGCAGCAACTCGTTCCTGACTCCTGTAAAATTCCACGTTGTCTTTTAAATATCACTGAGAACTTTTTTTATTCAGAACTATTCTGATCAGGTTTGCAGAGCTCAGTGGCTCCTCTGGGTAAGTCGAAGGTTGGAGGCTTTGCTTAAGGCCGAGCGTTGAACCTGCAGCTCCAGTAACTGAATGCATGAGCTCAGAGTTTTGATCCATCAGCCTTGTGGGAACAAGTTAAATTATATTTGAACACGAAACACTCCAAAACTTCATATTCTGCTGAATTATCTACTATATGTATTACCTGCTATAGTTGCCTTTTAAAAGTAAATCTTGTGAAATGAATTATTTTCTTGGCTGATATTATGTGAATGAGCCTGGCAGGAGTATCTAAAAGGAATCAGAAATAATAATAAATAGATGGAAAATCTGAGCAATGCCAAACTCTTTTCTCATAAGAGAGGAGGAAATTTGCAATTTGTACCGGCTTAGGGCAAGAAGTTATGAAAACAGCACATACCACTGTGCAAAGGCACACACACACACACACACACACACACACACACACACACACACACACACTGATACGCGCAGCACAATCTCCTGCGTGCCTCAGTAAATACACGAGTGGCAGAAAACATCCTCGGTTAACAACATAAAGTCGGCACTCTGGATTTGATTAAGTCCAGGTCCTTCTAATGTTACACATTTAATCCTCACTTTCTGCAGCGCACACTGGCGCGCCGACATATTGCTGTATATTGTTGTATGCAAGGCTAACAAGAGACCCCATCACTGACCAATAAACCAGCTCAACCTCACAGGGCGTTCAGTGCTGCACTCCGCTATTATTTTTATTTTGTGACCCAGCTGTAATTGTATATTTAAATTCATTTGTGGGTCAGTATACACAGTAGGCATTACACGCCCCATACTTGTGCTCCTGGGAGGGGAGTGTTCTTACATCTGGATCCGAGTGTGATCCGGCATGCAGCTCGCTGAAATGGGTTTGGAAGCAATACCAAACAAGAAGCACTCCAAGAGTGCGAACCTCCGCCAAGGCAGATTTCTGGGTGTGTTTACTTTAAAGACGTTTGTAGTGCAGTAAACATCAGGTAAGGGCAGCATGACAGAATCTGGTAATGGTAATGGATAATAGGTATTGATTTGTGAATAACTGGGCATGAATAACCTGAGCTTGTTATATAAGATTATCCTGCAGTATAACCTAGGCTGCTCATTCTCTGTATCGAGACACTTTCTCTTAATTATTTTATAGAAGAGAGGCAGAGAGGGGAAGACGTGCAGCACAGGGCCACAGGCGGGACTCGAACCTGCACCGCTACGCTCTGGCCCCGTGGCAGGTGGTCTCTTGCTCACCTGCTGAGCTGAACTGATGCCCACACAACACTTTCTTTATCTCTGGTGTCAACTTGAAAGAAAGGCAGATGTGAAATGTAAAAGTGAGGTCAGAGGTCAAATGTGACGTGATATTTGGTGCTTTCTGTATTGACGATACACAGCACACTTGTAGGAATCACAGTTTCTAAGCTGTGAGGCTTTTTGTCAGTTTTTGACCAATAAATCACTAAGCTGACCTTGCAGACCTGGTGCTGGATGTAAGGCAAATTCTAATGGCTCGTTAACATGACCCCGCTCTGCACCCCTGATAAATCCTCATACACGTCTTTGCATAATATACGAAACGTAAGCACAGATATATATATATTTTTTAACTGACTCTGCCAGCTTGTGTTGGATAATGTCTGTAGATCTCAGTAAAAATGGAGCCTTCTGTGTTTGTAAACCAGGACTGGACTCGGCCCGCTTTGGCAAGAAGCCTTTCCCAGCTGCTGCAGGGAGCGAGGCCACAGAGAGACAGATAATCATTCACACTCACATTCACACCAATTTAGACTCGCAGATTAACCGAACCCCACTGACTGCATGTCTTTGGACTGTGGGGGGAAACTGGAGAACCTGGAGAACCCACACAGACACGGGGAGAACTCCACACAGAACGGTCCCGGACAGATGCTGGATTCCAACCCAGGACCTTCTTCTTGTGAGGCGACGGTGCTAACCACCGCACCACCGTGCTGCCCTGTTTTTACTTGATAATTGAAGTTCACATGACAAAAAAAAAAATCGCTATAAAATGCAATCTCCACCTTAGATCATTTATGTTTTTTTAATTAGAATAAATTTGCTATCTCTGGAAAAAGCACCTTAGAATAGAGCTGGATGGACGGCCCCGTCTTATCTGGATGAACGGATGAAGCCAGATTTTCATGAGAACTATATGCAGTTGTTTTCTTTCTGCTAAATTTGTAAACATGCAAAAACAGAAAGCCAAAATAAAACACTGAGGCAATGAAGCTCTTAAAGAAACGTGAAAAACAAGAAGAAAGCAGGTCTGCACTTTTTTTCCTCTTTCTACTGTCTGTCTGAACCTCCTGATAGAGATTTATCCCCCCCCCCGAGTTTAGTGGACTCAGCATCTAAACCCTCAGTGAGCAGAACCTCTGTGTTTGGCTTTTTCCAGGAAAAGGGGCCTAAAGCAGTTTGTGAATTAAGTGCACGCTTCTTTGCAGAAATCATGTGTTGAGAACAAATGGGG
>JAVDPK010001292.1:310813-323591 GCA_034780415.1 Cichlasoma orientale | reverse complement strand
ATCCATTTTTGGACCCCCCCCCCCCCCCCCTCCTCTCTAAAGAGTTAGAAGATCAAAATGTTACACTTCTGTTCTTGTACGGTTGGACATGAGGTGAAAGTTACACCAGATAAAATTTAGTACAAGTTAATGCATCGACTTTTTAAATATGACTTATTAAATACTCAAATATGACGTAGCGTACCATATGGCACAACAAATCAGCGGACTGTGAACTATGAGGAGTACTTGATGAAAACTTCCAGCGAAGCCTCCTGAAATAAGTAATTCACAAGAAGTGTAATAAAAGGGAAAAAGAGACATTTTTACAACCAAATTCAGCATGCAGGGAAAACACCACCGATCACCCAAAATTACCCTCAGGAGGGATTTTTGAACATAAACGTAACCGTCTCTCATAACGAGCTCCACAAAGAAATAAAAAGACAATCACGATATAGCCAGAGATCATAAACATGTACTGAGTGTGTTGCTGTTTTTATTCCCTTAAAAATACGTAAAAACAAACAAATGAATGAGTAAACAATGACTGGTCTTTGACTCTGGTCCTCTCATGTGTTGGTCATGTGGTGCTGAATGGAGAGCTCCTGTAAAATCTACTTTTCATGCGGTAATATTCTGTGTTGTCTTCCGTGTTCACCTATTGTTATACTGCAGTACCACGACTACTGAAGTGATGATGACAGTAAAGGAGACAACAGTGATGTTACTGCATGGCCTGAATGCCAATCCTTCATTACTGCTTTATGTTTAGTTTAGTGTGTAGACAATTACACCTAATAAAAGGCTTTTTTTTTTTAAAAAAAATAATAAAAATTAATTAAGGGTGCGTTCAGTGTATGGTGTGAGGAGAATAAGAAATGTTAGTTATACAGCTCACCTTGATTTGTGTGCCTGTAAATGTTTGGATGGTGGCATATTTTTCACAAAACTGGACACGTAGAGGGTAGATTAGAGTTTAAAATCCAATTAAAAAACAGAATTGTATCTTTAACTTTGAACAAAACTTTTTTTTTTTTTGCATGAAAAATTGCATTAAGCATTAAAAACAGACATTTTTAAAATGTAAAATATTTGGTACAGGGCAGCACGGTGGCGTAGTGGTTAGTGCTGCTGCCTCACAGCAAGAAGATCCTGGGTTTGAATCCACCCCTGTGGGCCATTCTGTGTGTTTGCATGTTCTCCCTCCAGTGACATGCAGTTACTGGGGTCAGGTGATAATTGGCGACTCTAAATTGACCATAGGTGTGAACGGTTGTCTGTCTCTCTGTGTTAGCCCTGCGACAGGCTGGCGACCTGTACAGGGTGCACCCTGCCTCTCGCCCTGTGACAGATGGGATTGGCTCCACATAAACTAATGAGCCAAAAAAGAAATCAATAAAATTATTGTTCGGTATTTGATACTGAATGGGTTTTTTTTAATATTCAGGTGGTGAAAGGGGCAACAGGACACACACTCTTCACTGAGGGGGAAGTGCAGATACTCGTGTTCATCGTACTCTGGGAAAAGCTGAAGTTCTGATTCAGCTTCTTTTCTCACAAAAATCCCGTGCTCTGAAATACACTAAGTATTTTTGTGCAAATGAAGCCAAACCTCATGCCACGTTAATGTAATATTAAAATGATATTTATCTCAACCTAAATTCTAATTCTAAAGAATTTACTCAACTTAAACATCTGCTGAGTTCAAGTTGAGTTTTTCCTGTTAAAATCTGTATGTTTAATAAGCAACACGGGAGGAAAACAGGGGCATTTTTATAGCTCTGTTTGCTGTTCCCTGTTGTAGAAGGACGGCTTTGCCTCCACACCTGAACACAATAACGAGCACAGTCAGGTGTTAAAGGTGAGATCGGATAAAGCCGGTGCAAAGGTGCAATTCAGCGAGTGAGTCACCTTCAGTTGAATCTGTCTGCTACCCTTGATGAACACCACAGCTTCTCTGCATCAGCCCAGCACAGAGCGTTACTGTAAAGTTCACCACAGTTCTCCTGCACACTAACCAGCCTGCACTAAACTGCCCAGCATTTCCTGCAACGTTTGAATAGCACTCAGTCAGTGTGCCTCCAGGTATTGTTCCCTCCAAGGAGGTTCAAACTGAATTAATGCTGGAAAGGACACGATGATGATAAATCATCTCAAATGTGTTAAACTTAAAGTAGCCAGCCTGATTTGAAAATGAAGGCAGAATAAAGTAGAGATATTTCTGTTACAATGTAAACGAGTAAAAGTAAAAAGCTGTCAGAAAAATAAAGATACCTGAAACTTAAACCCAGTAAAGACGTAGTCCCGCTTTGTTTCTTCCCACCTCTGTAAAAGCTGTTTGTTTAATAAGATCATTTTGTGTTTGAGTGCGTTTTCTTTCAGCTGTGGTTTCCTTCGCACTCTTCTCTGTCTTTCTCGCTTCTAATGGTGTGATACATCGCACGGGCGAGCCAGAGTTTCCTGCCAAGCCATAAACGCTGTGCTTACTCAGACATCTACAAAGATTCACCCCCACCGCTGCAGGTCCCTGCCCGCTGCTCTCTCTCTCCCGTTGCCTCTTAAACTCACATCTATGCACCTTATAATTGATGCCTCGTGTGCAGGACGAAGACACGATCGCATCATCGCGGTATTCTGTTGCTAGAAACCGTAAATCATCCCAGATGATTTGTAGCTTAAGGTACGGTAACATCGACATTTTCTACGGTGTTTGGCTGATCATATTTTCATATTTCACGCTTTATATGTTGGTGCGGTTAGAAAGAAGTTTGGCTGTTTGTTTTCTAATTAGGAAAATGAAAAGTTTCAGCTCTGATCTCGACAGGTTGACGCATTCCTCTGACCGCTCATTAAGGACACGACCACTTAAATTTGCTCACATACTGCAGCATATATGCTGAACCTCACCGCAGGACAAACCGGCTGCGTGTGGGCTACAAAGATTTGGTGAAGCGCTTCCAGAAAATACGTACTGCACACATTCATTCCTGGAGTGCAGAGTTGGCAGTAGATGTAATTTTTTTTTGTGTGTGCTATTGATGGAGAAATTACAACAAAACCATTATTGTTGCGCAGAAAAACCTCCTGACCTTGCTGTTGTGTCACTTACTGAGTGCGTTTTTTAAATTTACGCACCACTGAGGTGACCCATGAACACAGGGTTACGCACTCTGACAAGAAACACATTCCTTCTGCCGCCACATCCACTCCACAGGACTAGAGGTGTGTGTGTGAGTGCACGTTAAAACTGGAAGGCTTAACTGCACATAAAATGCACGCAAAAGAGAGGCACACACAAATCATTCAGTCATTCAGTCATTCAGCCTTCACTTCCTCTCAAATAGATCATAATAGAAACCTCTTTTACTGCATAGACACGTTAGAACAATCTAAAACGAGAAAACCTGGAAGTGAATTAAGATTAAGGAAGAAAAAAGGATAAAAATCAGGTGAGGTTCAGATTGTTTCCTGTTGCAGGTGCACGCTGAATAAAACCTCCAAGCTAATTCAATCAATCTCATGTTTGTTAACAATCTTAAATTGTGTAATTGCAACAACCCTAACTGTGTGGCTTTAAGATTAAAATAAATCCAGTTCTTCTCTCCTCTGGCTGCACACGCTCCTCACATTAGGCACATATTTAATATCTATAATGATCGTAGCGCATGTGTGTATACACAGTCTGTGTGTGCGTGCCCGAGTTTTGTCCAATCTGAACAAAACTCTGCACAAACATCATCACACATACAGCGGTTATTAGCATCTATACGTTTTTTGAAAAAGATTTATTATAAATCCCAATTCTTTTGATTTTCATGTATTCTATGTTCAGTTCATCACACCCCCCCTCCCCCACGCGTGTGATGTGTTTGCGTTTCTCTCATGTGTCACATTCAGTGCACATTCCCCACACGTCACTTAGCAATCAAGAAAATTTGTATCCATGATGGAATTTTGAGTCAGCATTAAATATGAATGAAGATTTTTGAGCACAGGCGGGATCGTTTTCAGCCACCGTGTCTTCACAGAACCCCCACTGCTGATGTTTCACGCTGCTGTAAAAATTTTCATTACTAATAAAAGAAACAGAAATATAAAAAAGCTCAATTATGGGAAGTGGAAAGAGATTAACATTCTCCGGTGGTGGTGGTGGCACTTTGGCACGTCAGAAAAAGTGAAAATCAACTTTATGTAACCAGACGATCTGATCACTAACAGTTCTCACATCAAAGATGGGGAGATTTTTTTTCCCCTAGCAACACCAAGACAAAACATCTGACCTTCACTTCACAGAAATCAGTCCCAGGATCCTTCCCTGTGAGTTGTCTGTTCAAACACACACGCACTCATATTTTTTGAAGACACATGGTTAGGAAATTGTGGTGAAGCCGAGGGAAGAATAACAGCACAGTGCCCCAGTGGCCTGGTTCTCATTTTGAAATAATTTTCAGTAATTTCCATCACCGTGGAAGTCAGCAATAAACTCACGGGGATCCCTTTTAAATTGATCTGCTTTGTTGCAGAGGCTGCTGGCTCTGCTTTTCGCCCCAGCTCTGCATTATATCTTTGGGGGGTTTTTTTTAAACCCTTTTTTAAAAAAAGAACCATAAACTGCCTTTAGCCTTAAAAAAAAAAAAAAAAAAGTATAAAACAAATACACACTTTTTTGTCTTTTTGATCTGAACGCCGTGAATGTCAAAGTGAAGTCAGAAATTGTTCATAAAAGCACAAAACAATTCTTGAAATTATAATAATGTTTATACAAAAGAATCACTGAGTTATGTTATTTATTTTAAAAAGCAGAAACATGTGACCATTGCACAGAGACAAAAAGTTCACTCTGTCTCTTATGTTGAAATTAAATCCTAGCTCCTAAATATCCGAAGGAGACGTCCTTTCAGAGGATCAGTATGTTAATAAAAATCGAACTTTTAACCTCAGAGACAACAAAACGTGCATTCGGTCGTATTTTGGGGATAAAATATCAGTGCCTTCAGAAACAAGCCTCTCGGGCCAGCAGCGTTTTTTTCCCCCGGGGTGAGGGTGGACGCGTTTCTCCTCGTTTCGTCCTCGCACACTTTCACAGTTTCAGTTTGATTTGCTGTCAAATGGATTTGCTTCAACTGTCCAGCTGCCAGAACCCAGAGAAAGATGGTTTAAGTAGAACAAAATGTTTGCTGCTCTCGCCTAAATCTCCTTGAACTGTGACTGTTTTACACAGTAAATACTTTTTTTTTCAATTCTGAAGCATTCCCAACGTGTCCGCATGTTTTTGCAAGTTTCAGAAAGTGAACATAAATGGAAGAGGAATATTTATCTTTGGATCATCAAGTGTTCGGTTGCAAACGAGGGAAACGAATGTCATAGTTAGTATTTGTCGCTGTATTTTACTCTTGCTGCTTAGAGCACACCACCCAGTTTATTTTTAAAAAATTACCCTGACATAACTTTATATTGAGACTAGTATTTTTAGTATTCCCTTTGGATTTTTGAACTAACCCGCCCAAACGGGTTAATCCTCTGTGTGTTTTTGCTCCTGCAGACACCGACCCAGAAACGTTTCAAATGTGACCTTTGACGAACCAAAACAACAAATCAAATGCTCATGAAAACCTCTCAGACCCTTCCTGTGGTGTAGTCCATTTTTTTGAATACTTCAAAATCTCACGTTCACCAAAATATGTGCATCGAACCTGCAAAGCTTCCCCGTTTTTCCACTGCTGTCCGATCCTGCTGGAAACGTGCAGATGAAAATCTGACCGCACAGAAAATGAGCAGTGAAGCTGGAAGCTTTAAAGGTTCTGCAGGGCTTCACAACTGGTCCGACTGCCTTGTGTTCATAAGTTTTAAAATGTTATTACAGGAAAAAAAAATCATGAAAATGTGAACAAGCTTTAATTTCTTAGTACTAAAACCTGCCATCCTTATATGAGGATCAAATGCTGACAAATATTGAAGGTAACTTTAGTATTTGAAATGCTGCTACTTTATCATTTTTGCAGGGTGCTCTTATATGCATTAGATAAATAAATAGGGCTGCATCTAAAACGAGAGTCCACTTCAAAAGCAGAATTTAGATAAAAAGCTCAAAATGCTGTGAAATCTTTTTAAGAAGATTTATTCGAACACAGTTTCAAAGGGTGTATTTATTGTTACAGTGTGTCGACTGTAAGCTGGATTCCCTGCGTCCCCGTGCTGTGCAGTTTTTTTACTCTGACATTTTAGCAGCACAAATAGATTGTGTGTGTTTTTTGTTAACAGTTATGGAGGCATTTAAAGTATTTCCTCTCAAAACTCTGTTTCAGGCTAATCGGTGAAAGCTCTGCTGCTACGCGTCGCTCCTCGTAAACACAGAAAAGAAGAAGAGCAAAATAATAAGCCCCAGCAGACCGCAGAACAGGCTCTGCTACGTTCCGAGGAGCTACTCTCAAAGAGGCCAAAGTTCAAAGGTCAGCTGCTAAATAATACTGGTGTGGCGCAACCTTTTGTTTGTGTTCGGACCCGGCAGTGTGTGAACTGAGAGCGTTTCATCTCTCTCGTCGGTGTGAGCGAGGCAGCTTTAAAGAGGAGAGGAGAGGCTGCTGGCAGGTTCGGGGTATGACTTCAGGGGGATAAATCAGCCAGACAGTAGTTTTAATGTCTGTGTCTCGTCTATCATCCGCCATCTGGGTCTACTTTGCACTGCGTGCCTTTTATCTGTTAGTCGTTCCACAGGTATTATTGCACAGGTAAATTATTTAGAATAATCACCTGTTTAGAAAAGTGAACGTTTTTTTAGTATTTCATTGAGTTTAAATGTGTTTAAAGGATAAAGATATATCAGGCCTTCAGGGATTTTTATAATAATATTTCTCTGCTGTTTTTTTTCCCCTTCATGAGATCCAGCACATTAAAGCAGCCGAGCCAGTCTCCAAACTGCTGATGTTTCATTTCTCCTGTGTCAACGTTTCAGTCGAACCCCACAGCACGAAGACTTCCTCTGGACAAACTTTGTAACAAAGAGCAACAATAACGACTTCATTCCAATCGGGCTGCAGCAGCACCGTCACAGTAAGAGCTGCCATCACAGCACGCCTGAAGATCGGATGTCTCGGATCAAGCGTGTGTGATGACACAGTCAGAATAAACGGGCCGGCCGGCGTCCAGCTCGATGTTTTATCAGAAAAGTTCTGTCACCACTCTTTAATTCATAGCTGCATTAAAAACTGCTCTTTATTGAGCTGGTTTCAGCATCACTGAATTACTGCAGTAATTATTGCAGTATTGTTGTTTTTCAATTATGAGAAAACTTCAAGAAAAGACCGAAACCAACCGTGTGTTAGTCCGTCTGATACTTTTCAGTGAGCAAGTAGGAAGGTAGGATGAGAACATGCATTTATTGTATAATAAACTATAACTATATTCAGCAGTGTATTATAATGCAGCGGTGTAGCAAAGCCGGTACGGATTCAAAATAAACTTGATCTGTAATACAGCAACATGACAGAGATGATGTAACAACGAGGCTCTTATTTTTATTCGATAAGAACAACAGTATAGAATATTAATATAACTGTCAGTCTGTGTAACTGTTAGGATTTGTGCTCGTATTGAAGGGTGTCATCTCTCCACTGTCCAAAGGTAACTGAGACCATGTGCTTACTGCCACTAACTGCAGCGATGCATACCTGTTTTCTAAAGTAATTAAATATGAAGCGGCTGTAATCCTTTTTCTCCGGATAATCTGGTTGTCGTGTACGCGCTCGAAGAAAAGAATCCAAAAATAACAAATTCCAGTTATTTTAATAATAATGATAAAATAAATCAAAGGGCTCCAGCGGTCAGCAGCCACCAATGCGAGCAGGTGCTCAACAGTCACTTTGTATCGAGACAAAACTGAATGAAAACAGGAAAGCATCCGAAGACCAAATTATCCGTTGTATTGAGCAGAAGAAGAAGAAGCCCTGTTCAGGGAGTTTTGGACATATTTGTGCAAATATCACAGGGAGGTCACAGAGATTCCCGGGGTTTACCGATGCTGTGGAACCGCCACGTTTAAATGTTTCCATGTTTAAGAAACTCCTGCCTGAAAATAAGTGACTGCGTTATTAGCAGATAAGTATCTGGATAATGTTTCATGTTTTCTCTCTGCAGCGACTCAGCAGATTTATGAAGCTTGGCTTTAATCACCCAGTAAGTTCTTGATTAAATTAATGTTTCCCAGAATGCAGCCTGACAATAAACGTTATGTAACGCAGGTTCACGGGCTGATTGTAATGTTTTAATATGCTGGTTTAATTAAATCTAACGCCATTAATGCAAATAATAAATGATAATGTTTTTTGTTTTCGATGGCATGCAGATGTGTGATAAACGTTATACACGAGCCAAGACAAACTTATTTTCTTTTACCTTTTCAATGTGCTGAGCGTGATTGTGTTCAGTGTGCAGGATTCCCATTAATGCAATGAATTTTACACTTTACAGATTGCAACATTTCCAACATTTAACAATAGAAATCAATTTTAAGAAATAAATAGCATTTGTGGAAGACAATATTTCATAATTAAATTTCATATTAAGTATTATAGATACACATTCTGTGGAGCTATTAATGTAATGTATTTAAAAGATCTTCATGAACTGGAGAAATCGACGCTGCCGTTGCTTTACCGACTCAAAAAGAGACTTTTAATGAACATTTCTTCATTTCTGAGAGCGTCTCAGCACAACGACCCCTGACAGGCGCCGACGGTGGAGCGAGACGGAGCGGTCGATAGATGGAGCCCTGACAGCACCGGCGCTCTCCTGGAAAACGATCGTCAAAACGACTCTCGTTGCATCTGATACTCTTCACCGCAGATGTTCCTGACAACACGTGTAAAGACGTGAATATGCCGCACACATCTGTGGCAGCACCTTCGGTCCTCGGGTTACAAATTACTACTTGATCGATTTCTGTATTTCGTTACTGATTTTCACATCCAAAACACCCGAGTCGTTGAACAGTTGATGTGAATAATACGCGTCGTCTCTTCAGTGACTGGTTAGTTTCCATCACTGGTCCAAGATTTTGATATCAACTCTACAATGTGAGGTGTATCATTGTATTTTATAGGCCACAGCAGAGGAAATCCCCTTTAAACTATTGCCTCATGGTAAACAGCATTTGAGGATTTTCTTTTAACGAGCTCATAAAGGATGAGGGAGCGAATGAAGCGGGATTAAGGCACAAACATCATAAAGAGCGCGCGTTGAGATTCATCAGGTCTCGGAGCCTCGGAGGTCTGTGCTGTACTCTCCTCCCCGCGTCTTTACAGCGCTCAAACCATTTCATGGAACAGTTCAAACACAACGAGATAGGAAGAAACTCTGTCTGTCTTACCTGTGTGTGCCAGGCCAGCTGTCTGTTGGTGCGCCACGCTCTCAGTTCCTCCGTCTCTCTCGTTTCTCGTTTCTCTGAGCTCCTCTGCCCCCCTTGTCCCTGCCTTGCTTTACGTCTTTATTTCTCTGCTACTTTGGTCCACAAGTCACCACTCTCCTTTCTCTCCTCCCTCTCTTTTTTCACACTTCACCTCTGATTTCTCTTTTTTGGGGGGCTTTTTTTAAAAACTTTTTTCCTCTAGCCGCCTTGTCCCGCTTCCTCTTTTTCTCTCTGCCTGTATAAGTTAGCCTCTTTCCCAAAATGTATGTTTTATCCTGCTCTCCTCTGTTTCTTCCTTTTTCTCTTCTTAAGTAGCAGTACCTTGCTGTTGATAATGAAGACACACTGGGAGGTTTGTACTGGAGGCGGGACCAGCGCTGCAGTGCTCTGGGGGATGGGAAAGGTCATATAATGCATAGAATAGACAGATAAAAAGACCCTCCAGTGAAGTGCTCTGATGTTGAGCGTCAATATGCATAAAAAGCCAATTACTGGCCTTTTGGGAAAATTTTCTCCAATAACTTTTATCTGTTTCATCGGTCTTTGATGTCTGATTCGGTAAGCTGATCATTTCCCAGCCTGTCCAGGGTGCTTTTGCTTCTGTTAGTAACTTTGGGCGTTCCATTTGGGTCACATTAAGTCTAACTGTAAGCAGGTGCTTCACACCAGATCAGTGAAAAAAATATTTTCCTCATTTCTGTCATCTCCTTTTCATCACCCCCGACCCCTCGAGGCAGACGGTTGCTCCTCCTGAGAGAGTTCTTTCTCCCCGCTGTCACCAAGTTTTTTTTTAAGTTGTTTCACGTCTCATCCAAGAGGCTGCTTCAGCTCTAAAACTAAAAGGCGGAGAGTCCTGGTGGTGGTTTCATCGCACAGCCGAGGTGTGGAAAAGGGGGTGGGTCATTACCATCAGGGGTTTGGGGTGAAACCACTGAGACCTTGCCCCACTCTATCATGTGGGGAGCTGTTGAGTGGGGGTTGAAGCACCTGGTCTCAAGACTGCACCGTAGATGGCTAACAGCTGGTGTTGTCTGTGCAGTGACGGTAGCTCACTGTGGACATAGATGGCCTCTTTAACTCCTCTTCCAGGTCCAAAAGGAGAATACTGGCATCCTTGAAAGAGTGTCCTTTATCTTTTAGGTGCAGAAGTACAGCTGAGGCCAGGCGGCTCTTCTGTGCTGAGTGGTGTGTTGGTGGACACTGAGAAGACCTGGAAGGCTGAGAATCTACTCAGACTACTTCTGCATTTGTGGAATTTGCTCATAGATTTTAAATTCAGGATTGACTGAGTGCCACTTCTTCCTCTTTTATTGTATGTGGCACTAAGTCCGGCTTTTGTGAATGTCAGTGGCTTTGTAAGCTGTTGAGTGAAACAAGAGTATTTCAGTTCATCCTGAGGGGAAACATCACTGCACCAAATTTTACCTCTCTGTGTGTCTGTTCTCGAATTTTCTTAGACAACCTTTCACCTGATTTACTCCAAACAAAGTGGATATATTGGCTGAGACTCGGGTGTCCAATTTGAGGCTAGCTGAATGAGGAAAAGGTCACATTTCTGGGATCTTCTGGCTTCAGAGTTCTTCCAGTTATTAGGCAACAGAGAGCTTTTTGACCTCACAGTCATTGTAACAGTTCTCTGTGACCTCGTGGTGTCACCAGTTCATTCGCCAGACTGTGATGAATACCTTTGCTCATGCTAACATGTGACTGCAGGTTTCCACTTAAAGAAAAGATATCAGTTATTTTATTATAGAGAAGACTATATTCATACCACAAATATGATATTTTTGCCCCAACATCACTTTGCAGTGAGCGAGTTCTCTGTTAAGAACAACACTTTTTTTCCCAGGTCAGCTAATCTGTGCCTGAATTTCATACAACAAACCACAGAAATGTGTTCTGCCCTCTTGGAAAGTCTGGCACACTCATCAGTAAACATCATTTAGCTTAATCTTACCAGTTATCATAAATGACAGCGGGAAAACGTACCCAAGCAACTGCGTGTGCACACAACAGGCACACATGGCATGTACACTAACGCTGAGATAAAACAACAAAAACCGGACCTCTGCATACACACATTTTGGAAACTTGGAAAACTTGCAACACAGATGGTTTAGTGGTGAATTGAAGCCAACTGCTAGAATAAACTCCCTCACAGATTCAGTTTCACTGCAGCTAAAACAAATAATCATCCATGTGTCAAAAGAGAAATCAGAACAGCTCACATCTGCACTTCATTTTTTTTAAACAAATTATTAAAGTACTTTGCTGGTGCATCACCGCATTCCCAAAACTCTTAGAGGTTAGGGTTTGTCAATATGACGCTTACAGTTGACTCCACACTTGGTTGTTGTTGTCTCAAGTTCACTTCAGTTTAATTTATATAGCACCAAATCACAACAAACAGTCGCCCCAAGGTGCTTTATATTGTAGGTAAAGAGCCTACAATAATACAGAGAAAACCCAACAATCAAAACGACCCCCTATGAGCAGCACTTGGCGACAGTGGGAAGGAAAAACTCATTTTTAACAGGAAGAAACCCCCAGCAGAACCAGGCTCAGGGAGGGGCATTCAGACACAGAGACATGGTTTTTGATCCTGATCTCATGAATGGATGAAATATTCATCATGTTATATCTCAAAAACAGAACCTGTTTCCTTTAATGGGCTTTGGGACAGGAATATTTCATGTTTGAATGCATCCAGTTTAAAGTATCAGAGCTCTAAAATGCAGCTTCATGATAAAATAGCTCAAATTAAAATGCTCTGTGCTAAATCACCAGATTATCAACAGTGTTGCAGCGTTTTACTGTTAAATTTGTAATTTTATTTTTTATAGTTTTTATAGTTTTATCATCGATAATGTTTCTGACTGCAGCAGGCTGCACTCACTGGGATCATTTTGTGTGGAAGAAGATTCATATGGTGCATGAAGCACATTTTTCATGTACGCACACACGGAGCCTGAAACAGAAAGCTTGACTTAACAGGGTTTTAGGTTTGGTTGAGCTAGCTAAGGTAAAGAGAGCCTGGCTGTGTTGAACTTCCTTTGTCGTACACCCCTCTGCTCCGCCTCTTCCTGTGTCTGTCATGGTCCTGGGCCGGCGGCCCTGTGTTCTGAGTTCTTTTAGTGATGTTCTGTTTTGTTGTATTTTCTGGTTGTTTCTTAGTTATTTATGTTATTCTGATTTCCCCGTGTCTGTGCTCCCGTGTCTGTGCTAGTGTGTCTGTTCTCCTGTGTGTGTCTGTCTCCTCATGTTCTTGTGTGCTGGTGTCTGTGCTCCCGTGTCTGTGCTCCCGTGTCTGTGCTCCTGTGTCTGTGCTCCCGTGTCTGTGCTCCCGTGTCTGTGCTCCCGTGTCTGTGCTCCTGTGTCTGTGCTCCCGTGTCT
>JAVDPK010001292.1:287624-301738 GCA_034780415.1 Cichlasoma orientale | reverse complement strand
GTGTCTGTGCTCCTGTGTGTGTCTGTCTCCTCATGTTCTTGTGTGCTGGTGTCTGTTTCCCTTCCGTGTCAAGTCTTTGATGTTTGTGTTTCAGGTGTCTGTGCTCCTGTGTCTGTGCTCCTGTGTCTGTGCTAGTGTGTCTGTGCTCCTGTGTGTGTCTGTCTCCTCATGTTCTTGTGTGCTGGTGTCTGTTTCCCTTCCGTGTCAAGTCTTCGATATTTGTGTTTCAGGTGTCTGTGTCTTCCCTCTCTTGTGTCAGCCTGTGTGTTGTAGGTGGGTTCTGTTTAGTCATGTTTGGATTCCCTCTGTGTGTTAGGCTCCTGAGTCTGAGTGTACCGTATTTGGTTACTTCCTGTTTTATTTTGACAGTCCTTTGTCCTGCATGCTTGTGTTTTGTTTTACCTCCCTGAGTCTCGTTAGTGTCATTCTGTTCACCTGTTCACCCCAGCTGTCTCCACTCACCCCTCGTTCCCTCTGTGTATTTATTGTCTCAGGTTTGCCCTGCTCTGATGTCACAGTCTTGTTGTCTTAGTGGCTGTGTTCTGCTCTGGTGTTCCTAGTTGTATCTCCCAGTTTAGGTTTATCTCAGTTCGTCCCTTTACTTTGGTTGTTTGCTGGTTCATGTACAGCCCAATAAAGACTCTCCTTTATTCATTTATACTGCTGGCTCCTGAGTCCTTTAACAAGCTGGTGAACTTCTACCTGGTCACCACAGTCGCGCTTTTGAGTTTCATTCAGTGTTGATTGTGTCTCCACAATTTCACACTAAGACACCCCAAATCCTGACCCTAACCCCTCAACTGAATGCCTCAACTTCCATATTTCAAAAATAGTCTTAAAGTGGACTTAAAACCAGCCCAGTGGAGCCTCAGCTGCACTTAAACACGGTCCACTGGATTATCCTAAACCTAACTGCAACTGAATGCCTAATCCTAACCATGATGGATGATGCTTCCTCTAGCCAGCTGATTCAAATGCCTGAACCCAAACAGCTGCAGTTCAAAGCAACTCTCAAAATCAGAAGCCACAGGATTATCCCAAAATTACTTACAAATTAGCATTAGTCTAAACCAAAGTTTGCAGATGAGGGAAGGATTTGAGAAGATAATTTAGTGGGTAACATGCAGTCAGCCAGTGTGAAGCTCTTGTTTAACCGTTTAGTCGATGGAGACTCCGTGATTCTAATATTTTAGCAAGTCTTTTTCTTCCTGCAAACGGCTCAGATTCCACCTTCTCCACAGAAACAATATTCACATTAATATCTGACAGCTTGTTTCATTGTGGGAATGCAGTTGATGGAGTGTTAATATAGAAAAAAGTGAGTCCAGTGTGTGAGCCGTAATCTGAAAAGTGCATGTGCACAGTTTTAAATACTTTTCATGTGTCATCGTTTGATAGGGATCCCACACACAGTCATACTATAGAGGAGGCCCCACGTTTTGCTGGGCTGCTCTCCAAAAATCACAGTGAAAGGTTTAAAGCTTGGTTACAATATAGCTGAAAGACTGATAGCAGTCAGGCTCAGACACCTGATTTCTGGTCACTTGAGGGCCACAAATTTATGCACTAGCTGTCCAAAGCACTTACTGTCTTCCACGGGCTTCTTATGGGACAGAGATCAGTTAAAAGCAGAGGAGGGCACTGAACTGAAAGCAACTGTCACAGCAATCGGATGTTCCTCTCTAAAATGTAAAAAATTTAGCACAAGCAATTGTCCCGGGCTGCTGGCCCAGTGTTCTGTGTGTGGGATTCTGTTTACCCCCCGTTTAGTGTTTTCCCCTCTTTCTCCCAGGCTTGTCGTTTTGTTTCAGTTCAGTTGTGGTTGAGATTTTGTTATTGCATTTTGAGCCTCCAGCACAAAAGCTGGAAAACCTACATGAGACCATATGCAGTGACTCTTTTGACCAGCCACTTATCCCACATGGTGATATGAACCTTGAAACTGTCCCCAAAGTGCACTGTTTGTCGTGGTCTCTGTGTTCCCACTGCAGTTTTGGTCCACTCGCTCTCTCTCTCGTGCATTAGTGCAGACTTAAGGCTGGAGGTGTGGCAACCAGCTGGAACTACGGCCTCACTATACACCAGTCTCATCATCCCACCTCTCCTGCAGTACTTAAGGACCGGTTCTTCCTTCCACACGTGGAAATCTCCCAGTGTGTGTGTGTGTGTGTTTTTTACCATCTCTGTATGGATCACTCCTCCATCTCCTCCATGAACACTGGATTCAGACCCTCAGATCTTCAGTGCGCTCCCCTGTGAGAAGTTGACTCAGTTTAGAAAGTGCAGTTTACTCACTGCTGCTCACTCCACAGGGAATCAGTCAGCTGAATTCCTTTGATTAGTCATTTGGCAGCTACAGAATCAGTTAGGATGAGTTCAGTTCATAAGGTAGCTGCCAGCTACCTTATGAACTGAACTTTATGATCACTCTGTTGTAACCGAACCCTTTGTTAATAAATCTGCTCCCGCTGGTTCTGTCTGCACTGTGGGTCCTTCTAAGTGTTAACATGTCATAAGGGTTTTGTCAAGTGATTGTCTGAAACAGATACAATATTCAGGGTAACACAAATCCCATGATACCGATGCTGCTCCCTTATTCATAAGGGGTTGCTGCAGCGGGTAGCTCTGCATGTTTGATTTGGCAGCTTTTTATGTCGGATGCCCTTCCTGACACAACCCCCAAGGGACAAACCACTACACTATGGATCCACTATTAGATTTATTATACTTACTGTTTCTGAATGGAGCAAATGTGAGAAACACCACTCGCTGTAATCAGTCATGTTTCTTTCTTCATTTACCACAAATAAGAGATTTTAAGCCTTATTTAATAACTAGGCAGTTTGTCCTGACATTTTTGGCAAGTTTCCTCTTTCTGTCAGGGCAGCACGGTGGCGCAGTGGTTACCACTGCTGCCTCACAGCAAGAAGGTCCTGGGTTGGAATCCATCTTTCTGTGTGGAGTTTGCATGTTCTCTGCGTGGGTTTTCTCTGGGTTTCCTCCTCCAGTCCAAAGACATGCAGTTATTGGGTTGGGTTAATTGGCCATAGGTGGGAATGGTTGTCTATTTATTGTTGGCCCTTTGACAGACTGGCGACCTGTCCGGGGCGTACCCTCCCTCTCGTCCGATGATAGCTGCATAAGCAGAAGATGGATTTCACTTTGAAATAGAACTTCACATGTGGCCTTTTAGTTTTCCAGCTTTAAGCCCCCCCGTGGAGTCTGATGAAAACCCCGACATGTGAGAAATGAAACACAAACAATTCGAGTAGTGAGAGGTCCGCTCCAATGTTCTGGCTTTGCATGAAAGCTCAACTCCTTTTATTATTATTTACACAAGTTTATTTGTTTTCATTTATCTGACAAGAAATCTCTGTGATGTCATCAATCATGTGATGTCACACCAATTTATTGTGCACAGTCTTCCAATAACTACTACTCATATCTGGGTTTATCCAAACAGTTTCCCTTATTTCAGTAACTGAACTTGGTGCACTTGGTAACGTTTGCTCTCGTGAGGGAGAGACTCTGTCTTCCCAAAATAAAGCCAACTGGAACTTTGCCGCGGTTTTTAAGAGGAGACGTATGAGTGTGTGTTTGTTTGACAGTGTATCACACACACACAGAGAGAGTGTGAGAGTGGAGCGTGGATAAAATCTTTTTGCAGTGGACACATTTTTAATGTGCAGAGTTGGCAGAAATAAACAAACTGGAAAGATCAAAGTTACATTTTCCCAACAACACAGGAATAGCAGAGCACTCCGAATGACTCCGGGTTTAATCAAATAAGTTCATGTCTTTGGAGGATCTTGATTGATTAGAAGCCCAGGGCGCAGTCGTTGTGAAGCTTTTCAGTCTCTGTGTTGGTCCTGCAACAGCACAGTAGACCATGGGCCTAAATCCCCCCCATCCCCCACCACCACAACCACAACCGCCGCCATCCAGACCCTGGATTGGATAATTGGAAGAGAATGGAGGAAGTCCTGGTTCTTCTCAAGCTTATTTGGCATGACACGTATCCAGGTAGAACCAAGACAGAGCTCACAAATTTGAGCTCGAGTGGGCCGCCGCTCATCTACATTTAGTTTTAGGCTTTCTCACATTCACTCGGTCAGCTGTCATTGCAAAGACACAAAACTCTCATAAATCTAAGAAGAAATGAAGAAAAGCATGCTCCTTCCTTCAGCGTAGTCTGGCAGGACAAACTCTGCGACTCTCTCTGTGATTTAAAGGTCAGAGTCAGAAAATGCTGAGCTGTCCAACATTCATTGCCTTCCTCTACAATTTTACTCTATACAGTGTATTCACATGTTATATGGATATAACCTCTTTCCATTGCTGACTCTCGTTCTGGTCTGAAAAAGAGCTACGTCCATCTTTTAATACAGACTTTATGGTTTTCTCCTTATGTAACCTTGAGGCTGATTAAATGCAGTTACGTGGGTAAGGTAGCATTTCTTTGCTGTGCGCTGCACTGGAGCCTCTCAGGATCAAACTGCATTAAATGCTATAATTTCAGGCGGTTTTCAGAGATGAAGGAAACGCCGACCCCATCGAGTTTACTGACATGTGCAATACTCATGAGTGACAATGAGAAGCAGCCACATGCAGCCACCGGGCTATCTGAAACGCAGTTGTGAATAAAGGGGAAAAAATAAACTATAAACTTTTACAGCCATATATCGGCTTTAGGGTTTAGGTGGTTGATACTAAATGTGTACGGGGCAAGTATAAAGTTTTTCACTCGTGGGACAGAACATCTGGGAGATCATAAAGTTGTCACATCTTTTGATATTCCTCTTTTTTCCGCTGCCAGCTTTACTGTTGGAATCTTCCTTCAAAAACATGATTCTCCCTTTTACTGGTATACAGAGACTTCTGCCTTTTATGATTCATTGCGTTTTATGATTTACTTTAAAACATACACTGGAGCAGCTCTAACTGCAGATTTTTGCAGCGCCTTCCGTCTGCATCGCTCCGTTTATTTAAGAGCTGAGCACATGTGGATAAGTTGCACTGGATCTGAAGGGATCTTTCTTCTGTGTTTTTTTTTAATTACTGGTGTGTGTCAGGCTTGATAGAGTTTATTATGATGTTTGCATGCTTTGGGCCGCATATGACAACATGGTGAGGTCATATTTGCAGACAGAAACGCGGTTTATGCTTGATTGGAGGCCAAAACAGGATTAATAGTTAACCTCTAAATTACTTACAACATCCAGCTGTTTGGCTTGACGTTCCAGGCTCATTTGTTGGCACGTCAAACTGAAACCGGTACCTTCTCAAGCACTTCAAACGAAAGAACCGCCGGCAGCAGATACTCACTGAAAGTCAGGAGACCCAAAAGCCAAGTCGCAGAGACTGAGTGTGGTAGGAAGCAGGACCTCTGTCCTGGTGGCTTTGTGACATTTTAATTGCTGTTTTTATGAATTCATTTTGAAGAGTTGGAGGTCAACAAAGAAATTTAGCAACAGACGGCTGATAGGTTACAGAAGCCATGCCAGCGCTGTCATAAAACATGCCATTTTGCATCACTATAAGTAGCTAGCATCATAAGATCCTCGGTGGTGTCTGCCTAATTGCTCTGAGTCTAATAGGATGGTGTGTGTGTGTGTGTGTGTGAGTTCAGTGAGCTGTAGGACTGCATCTCTGTGTGGAGTTTGCGTGTTCTCCTCGTGTCTGCGTGGGTTCTCTCCGGGTACTCTGGTTTCCTCCCGCAGTCCGAAGACAAGTCTTCGTTGTTTTTATCAAAACATCCAAATAATAAAAGTCAAATTTGATTAGTTAGCTTTGTTAGGCCTGCTGCTCAGGTTCACTCAGGTTCACTTTGGGACACACACACATGTGGGAATGAACTCCGCTCAGTGAGTCTATTCTTACAGCTGTAATCTTTTTTTAAGAAATGTATGATGTCATGGTCCTGGGTCCTTTTGACCCAGTGTGTTTTGTTTATGCTTTGTTTTGAATTGCATTTATCTTTCCTGGGTTTGTTTTGTTGTGGGATTTGGTTGTTTTGATTTCTGGTTCCTCGTGTTCCCCGGTGTTCAGTGTCTAGTCCACATCTTTGTACCCTCGTCCTGTCATTGGTTCACCTGTGTTCCCAGCTGTTTCCACTCCCCCCATCAGCCCTCTGGTGTATTTAAGTCCTGTGTTTCCTCTACTTGTTGTCGCGTCCTCGTTTCATCAGTATTCTCTTCAGTGTCACATCAGCGTTCGATTCCTGCGCGCTTCCTGCCCTGGATTATGTTTTTGCCTTGTTTTGTCTGCACTCAGCAAATAAAGCTTTAATGTACATTAAGCTTTCTGCCTTGTGTATCCTGGGTTGGGGGTCCTCTATCCTGCCTGCCACGGAGTTACATGACAGTGTGTTTGTGTGTTTACTTAATCTGAACAATCATATCGACTGTTTGCTCATTCTGTATGAACAGCACATGCAAGCATTCCTAAAATAACCAATAGCTTAAACAGTGGACTTTACACGCAGCAGATGCAGTGTGGGGGTCACGGGCTTTTGTGATAACCAAACATTGTAACTACTTCATGAAACTGCACAAAAATGTTAATTTAATGCATTTACTGTTGAAAACATACATGAACGTGGACCCCGGTCTGCACAGTTACTGGATGGGGCCCGAGCGACACCTTTCAGATGACGGGGACTATTTTGCATGGATATGAATACAGGTTTCTTCTTGTTCGTTGGTGCATCTTGAGCAGAAAATGTCTGAAAACAACTGATTGTGAGGTTGGTGTGGGAACTTAACTGCAGCTAGTAACAAACAAGGCCGGACATCGGTCTGTCTTTTTATGGGCTTTACTGAACAAAACGGCGATATCAAATACAACTCTGCACTGTTATTGTTTTCTTCTTCTCACAAAAAGTCATTCTGGTTCAACATGTAATACAAACGCCACCTTGTGGACTGAAGTGCAACATGTAAATTCAATAATGTTCTAACTGAACTTATCATTTCTTTTTAACTAATAAAACAAACCATGAAATGTAACTTGTGAATTATTAGCAATGAAATAAGGATACAACAGTTGGAGTTCACTTCTCATCTGGGACCATTTTTTAAGTTTTGCTCCATGTTTCCTTTCATCTGAAGTCACTGCATGTTTAGGCACCAATTTGAGATAAAAAAAAAAAAGCCCTTTAATATTATTGAAGACATGATACAGTTATGTAGGTCAATAAAGTTCCCCAGCTAAAGCTAGCACTCATCTACCTATTCACAATGCATGAAGAGCTAAAGAGTTCATTCAAGCAAAATCTCTGTTACTGAAATGCACAGATAGTTCAAACTGTACGAAGCAACATTAAATATCAGCCTAATAAATTCAGTTCAAAAGCAGTGTTGATGAGTCGCTGCAGCTGTCCTATTTCTCCAGTTAAACATCATAAAACTGCATATTCTTAAAAGCTGAGCAATAAAAGGACGCTCGGGAAAACAAATGAAGGGTTGTGCAATGTGGTGAAAATACGCAGACAGATGTGTGTCGTACTTTCAGCTGGCAGACTAAGTCAGCAGTGAGCAGAAGTGTGTGTGTGTGTGTGTGTGTGTGTATAAACAATAAAAAATAAAAAATGTTCTTGAACGTTAAGAAAGAAACTGTTACCGTCTGCCGCCGGCTTCTGTAAACGTCAGTTTCACCGTCATAATAAATCGCATTTGAATCCTGCGTTCTACTTTGAGGTTTTACAGGAAGTTGTGTGATCAGCATGAAGCAAACTGCACTGTGTTGTGTTTGTAAGTCACCAGCTGTTCTATTTCAGATGGAAGGACCAGGCTAAAGAGAGAATCTCTTTTTATTCACCAGAGTTTCTGTCAGTCCGGCTGCAGTAAGGGGAAAGATGCTGTCATTTTACAGAAATCTGCTTGTTTACCTGTTAATTCTGACCATTAATTCATGTCATAAATATGAAGTCCCCGATGGTGTCTTTGTGGAAATCTTTGAAACGCAGATTACTGAGAAAGAGTGGAGGAGGTCTTGGAAGTATGTGTAGCAAATATCTAAGTCCCATCTGAGTCACTTCTTCATCCAGGAATGTAGCCTTAGATCATTTTCATGTGCTGGAAAAAAGCAGCTTGGCCTGGCTTCTTGTCTCTTCCCTTACTGAGGCGTGATTACCACAGAGGAGGCGTCACCTGCTGACCTCTTGGACCGGTGTTGTCTCTGTTCATCAGGCTGTGCTTTGTGCAAAAAAAGGCAGAGGAAACTGGACTAATAACATTTGGCAGAATTTTTTTTGCTGCTTCGTGACACCCTGTCCACCCTCTGCAAGGCCAAATTTACGGTCTGCGCGGTGTGCCAGCTCCAGCCTTTAGCTCGTTACATTTGTGGGTTCTTGTATTCAGTGTGTTGGTTCTTGTTAATGATGTTCTGCTTGTGCCAGACTATTGAAGTGAGCCCTCTAGTTAGCAGAGCATGGTTTCTGTATAATCATTAATATGCAGTAATGGGCCATAACGATGACATACCTCTAACTGGTGTGAGACTTCCAAGTGTTCCTCATCTTTGGTCATCGCTCAGTAACATTATTAATAATACAGTAATAAGGGTGTAACAAGAGCTTGTTTCTGAGTGAATTGCTTCTTATTTGGTGTGTGAAACTCAGGTTTCCTCTAACACTGTAAGGCTGACTATCTTTACTGCTGTAAAATGAGCAGAGCGGGCGGCAGATATATGGTGACGTTTTTGTACACGTCGCCCGGCTGAGGGCATCGTGGTGGCTATCCAGAACCTGCTCTGAGGGGCAAAGGAAACAATTCACTTCATTATTTTCCTGCCTGCAGCACATAGTTAAGTTCTGATCATAAACCTGTGAAAACATGGAAGTTATACCAGACCAATATGAGTGCAAACAGACAGAAACTGTTTGTGTGCGTTCTATGTAGCTTGCTGGAGCCTTTTAAAGTACTGTGGACTGACCAGAGATGTGTATATATAGACATCGGGAGTGCTTTTTGCTGTTGTCGTCTGCGACAGCCTGGATTCCTTCCAACATGCTAGTCTAGCTGTCAGAAAAGGAAAACAGATCCTCTTTGCTGCCCTGATCGATTTCAGAAAAGCGCAGCGGGCCAGCTTTCACCGAGAGCTGTTGCCTCTTAAGAAAGCCACGCAGTCTTCGCTCATCTTAAGGGATAATTCTTCAGATGGAAGTTATTAGTCAACCTCTAGTATTTCATCCCCGTAATCCTATGCGGATGCACTGATGACCACCTTCTGAGCGCTTGGCAGTGGGTCCCACACGGTCTTTGATAAGTCCTCAAATGCGAGGAAACAAATGTGTTGACAACAGCAATACATCTCAGTGAACTATGCCCACTGTTTCCTAACTCGCGTGTATTTGTTATCGTGACCAGCTCAGTCGTGTTCTAGAGCTGAGACTGAATCCACCATGTGCTGATGGGGAATTTAAAAGCTGCTGTTTTGTTCCCTAAAAATTCACTACATCAGGGGTCACCAAACTCCCGGCCCGCGGGCCGTTTCGGGCCCCGCCCCCTACTTCCGGTCCGCAAATTATGTCAAAAATAACAAAACAATTTGGCCCTTTAAGTTACTTTTTGACATTTCGCTTAACCCTCTTGATTGGACTGTATGGCGAAATGTCAAAAAAATAACTTAAAGGGCCAAATTGTTTTGTTATTTTTGACATAATTTGTGGACCGGAAGTAAGGGGGCGGGGCTGGAAGCGGCCCGCGGGGCGAGTTTGGGTAAGCCTGCACTACATTAACATTTAAAGTTATCTAATAAGAGCCTCTGAAGATGCAGGAACTGAGGTCCATTGAATTCTGGTGGTGTTCCCTTTTCCCAGATTGTTTTAATCATGTTTTCCCCTCTTCTAATAACATCAATCAATTCATCAGTTTGCCTTGCTTTTAGTGGGGGCAATGATTAGTTCCTCTCAGTTCTCAATACGTTCAAGACACTAATATAATTTCCCTGTTTTATGATCTGCAAAGCTTTCGTTGAGGTTTGGTTAGAGGCCCAGACACAAAAACAACTTCATTTAGGTAAAGAGCATGTTTTCACTTTGGTTTATTATCATGCTTACTGCTAAAAGGAGGATGGCAGAAGCTGCTGAACAGTATGCCATGTTTGACAGATGATGATGCAGGATGCCATGGTTTAATCACGAGCTGCTGCTTTCCTTCCACATGATTTCCATCGTTCTGGTACGCGTTAATCTCGGTTTCATCTGTCCAAAGATTTTTTCCCTGAACTCTGCAGGTGTTTCCTGACAGTCTAATCTTCTTGAGAGTAACCAGCGGTTTGTATCTTGTTCTAAACGCTGCATTCACATTCATGAAGGCTGATAATGAGATCCCTGCAGAGATCCCTGGAGAGTGTTCCTGACTCCGCTGGTGCACTTTATCCACTGTGATGGAGTCTAAAGGGTAAATTTAACTACACTTGTGTCATTGCTCAAAGACTTATGGATCTAATTATAGACTCCAACCTTCTCTTCAGCAATTGCTAAAACAGTGTTACAATTCGTCTATATTTTCATCTTCATTTGTTGACTTGAAATGATGTATTAGAGCCACGAATGAAGTTCTAAAAGTCCTCAGAATCGCTGTGATGCTTTCCTGGTCAGTTCCACATTAAAATGCTAACATAAAATCATAAGTGCTTGTATTGCATCCCATAATTTGATAAAATCCTCCCTCGCAGGTATAATTATGGCAAGCGGTGGTGTCTGTGGTGAAGCAGTGGTATTCCGGGATGGAAAAAACACTGTTTTCCTGAGAATGCTAACCCCCCCCCCCCCTCCCCCGGCTATGCTATGTGTATTTGTTTCCCATTGGTCCAGGAAAGGCCCTAAAATACAGATGCAGATAACTACACTTCCTAATTGATTATTTACTTAATTGCAGTCACAGTTGTCCCGGCTGTGTGAGCCTGGTAAACTCTTCAGAGGAGTTCACTGAATCCACGGTGCAATTAGGCCTAATAACACACATTTTCTGAACAACAGCTTTTAATGTGTCATTTACGGTTATTAGGTCTAATGACTGACACATTTCCACCAGCAAATGCTGATGTTTTGGGTTGATGGCAAAATAAAGTGTAAATGAAAGCCATATTGGTGCGCGGAAGACGGGCTTCTGCTGGCTCTGGCGGTCAGCTAAAACTATAACCACATGGAAATCCAGCGAAATCTCAAGCCGCACAAACACAGTGAGGATGGAAGGAGCCTGGGCACGAGGGGAAATAGTCAGCGAGTGCTACAAATATGAAAAACATCATTTTTCCTAAATCCTGGAAATAAATCAGCCCTGTAACGGCACGCTGCTGCTTTATTTCAATTTCCTGGAACCTCAAGTCCAACTGCTTTTATTCAAAACTTAGATATAAATTCACTTCATAATTCCTTTAAAGGATTGTTTAATACACAACTGCAAGCTGACAGTGAAGCAGTAGCAAGTCCGGAAGAGGAGTAAAGGGACCCCCACCACTCCCACCCCAAAGTTTTTCCATGATATGCTTTCTGCTTTAACTCCACTATATTTGTGATGCAATTATTGCACTTTGCCCTCCATCCTGTTTATTTTAAAGCTTTAGTTACACATTATTTTGCAGATTAACTGCATTATATTGACTCAATTATGATCAAATGGTTTCATGAGATTCTGATGATTCCACATAATGAGTACATTTACTTTAACTATAATGTTTTATCTATTTTAATGGAATATTTTGAATATACAACCCCTGCACTATTAGGATTATTACTTTTTATTCCAATTTTCTACACTGATTTTATTTTTATTAAATATTTGAGTTTCCGGTGGGCCCCCATGCTGTGTTCTTGGTCCCTCCTGTGCCAACAATCCTGGAATGCCCCCTCAGGGAAGTTGGAAAATGAATAAACTGCACTTGAAAAATAACTTATTGAAAAATAAAGCCAAAGTGATCTTTGCTAATGATTCATTATTATATCTGCATGTAAATGTTTCTTTAGTCTGAGTGGACGAGCCGGGCTGTGAAAGAAATCCTGTTAAAATTCAGTGCAGATAACGGTCATGTCTCCATGAGTCACTGTTACAGTGGATTTTCATCAGTGGGCTCAAAGTTGGCCCTCATATGATGACACCCTGATGTAAGAGCAACCACATTATAAATATAAAACAGGTGTGTGTGTGTGTGTGTGTGTGTGTGTGTGTGTGTGTGTGTGTTCAGCCTGCAGAAGAAAGAGCAGCTTATCACAGGAAGGCATTTAAAACAAAATGAAATGAAATTCTCACTCTGTTCTCTTTGCAGTTGTTTCTCACACGGCTGGTGCAGAGCGCGCTTCGACGCAGACGCATGAGAACAACTTAGACTCCCCTCTGGCTAATTACGAGATGACATGCTGTGCAAACCTAAACATTTGGGTAACTGAGGATATTGTCATGCTTCATGTCTTAATTAAGCTTGCAAGAAATTAACCCAGCTGTTCACTTTAAAGGTCCAATATCCTGGAAAAGTATTTAAGTTTTGTTTTTTAGACCAGAATGTATAAAAGCAGTTCTTACACCCCCATCATAACTGCATGGCCTCCCAGAGGCTGGGTCAGAATCGAGTAGGGAATACAAACTTTATTTCAGTGTACTCAGCTTGAACACAAAGAAAAAGAGAGATTTAAAAACAGTGCAGAGGGCGACTCTGCTTCATCACCTGAACAGAAAAATGAAGACAATCAGGGGTTAAAGTGGGATTCAGCAGGTGGACAGAGATCAGTTTTAGAGGAAAAGAATCCAGCAGATTTTCTGTGTGCCGCTGCTCTGGGGTTTACTGCTCTTTGTGGAGTTACACAACTGAACTCATTCTATGGTGAGTTGGTCATGTGTTACATTTTTTCAGTCTGGGTTTGAAGTCTCCCACTCTACTAATTAGGCTCCCCTCTAGCAAACGCAATACACACCCATTATAAACTCTGAAAAGGGTGAAAAACTACAAACTTAAACAGAAACTATGAAAGACATTGAAACAAAAAATACATCATGAATACTTCAGGGTCTTGGCTATGTTTTAAAGTTTGAATGGTGTCTGTAGGTGAAAGTATGCAGAAGTAGAAGGCGCTCAAAGATGAGGATGGTGAAAGAGGATCTGAATCCGCTCCCCATTCAAATGAATGGGAAAAAATATTAGAAAATCCTTAATAATGCTAATAGGTATCACTGAAAAATCTCTTGAAGGAGAGGAATCTAACGGCGTTTGAATTTTTTTTCTACGTTGAACGGTGCGGGAGTTGAAAGATGCCAAAAAATGCACAGAATAGATAACTAGATGAAGCATTTCCTGAAGAAAATGCACTGTGAATGCTTCCAGCTGAATTGCTCGCATTGCTGAAATATTTGGCAATCTTGTTGAAAATGCTGAAATACACTCACTGAGTCTCCGAGACATGAACGAGAATGAAACTTTTATTCAAGCAGCATATTTATGTATTAAAAAAAGAAAATATTTCTTCAACAATACCATTTATGTACTTCAAAATAAGAGGTGATGGGAGGATTTCGGGGGTCTCAGTAAAGGCTTTCAGCCAGACCTCTGGTCTCGTGAACAATGGCATTTGTGTCAAGGACCTCTTGGTTCTGGCCGGCAGTTCTGTAGCCCATTACACCAATTTTGCGCATTCCAGTTCCAAGCTGCGCAATACAAGACCAGTAGAAAAACACTTATCAAGACACTCATTTCACTAACCTTCACCTCAGTGAATGCAGAGGTGTGGAGTGCAAAACCATACATCTGTGAGTTGCTGCCTTGAGGTGGGTTACTTCAACTGGTGTGCCAATGTTGACTGGCGTGATGACAGATTCCCTCCGTTGTGCCACCTTGATTTCCGACTCGTCCTACAATGACAACATGTTACATAAACATCTGTTCTCTTCTGCTTATCCGAGCTGTGCTTGGGTGAAAGGCAGAGTACACGTGTGCAGGTTACAGGACAGTTGTAGGGCCTACACAATGACAACCATTCACACCTGGAGGCAATTTAGAATAACCAATTAACCTAATTGTGCTAACCGCACCTCGTTGGACAGTGGGAGGAAATCGGAGTACCCTGGCCATATAGTAAATGGACTAGTTCTTATATAGTGCTTTTCTACTAACCAAACCCC
>JAVDPK010001292.1:232584-252906 GCA_034780415.1 Cichlasoma orientale | reverse complement strand
GATCAGCTCAAGAACAGAGAGAGCTTCATGGAATGGGTTTCCATGGCAGCTGCATCCAAGCCTTCCATCACCAAGTGGAAAGCATGGGATGCAGTGGTGTAAAGTACACCATCACTGGACTCTAGAGCCCGTTTGGTATGGAAGAACTTGACCGGCCTGCACAGAGTCCTGACCTCAGCCTGATAGAACACCTTTGGGATGAATTAGAGCGGAGAAGAGTTGAAGCTATTGTGGGCTGACATCATATTAAACCCTGTGGATTAAGAATGGGATGTCATGTGTGTGAAGGCAGATGAGCAAATATTTTTGGCAGTATAGATTCACAAGGGGAAACAATGCTAGCAATGCCAAATCACAAAAACAAGTTTGTGTAGTTGGGTAAATATCCATCGCATACATTTGAATTCTGATGATTATAAATAGCCTAAATATTTTGATTGGAAAGATGTGCTCGTTACTCTGGATAATCCACAAATTTAAAACAGCAGTTTTAACTGGAACTGCATCCTCCAGAGGAACTAGTCCATGAGAAAACTGTGTGAATAAGATCGTCTTCAATTATGATAGAGAGAAGCAGGATTCCTTATAAAATAAGAACATAATTGCAGGGGTCGGCACACACGCCTACTGTTTGACATCTGGTGTTGCTTTTTTGTTTGAAGGCAGTTCTTTTGTTTAATTTGTGGTCTAAAAACATCTAGCTCCACAGACTCTGATACTGGCCTTTAACACTGATGAAATATAAACAGAAGAAGAAAAGAGAGTCCAGTTTCCTGGTTCTGTCCTTTTCAAAATCTGCTTTGTCAGGATAGTTTCTCATTCCTAAAATGGTAAAATTCGCCACATTTTAAGTGCACACACAGAAAAGATTTACTCCACTTTACATCTCATCAGGATCTCTTCACACCAACATTTAGAAAAGTCACCATGTAAGAGTAGATATGCTGCCACCTGCTGGTGAAATCAGGTTATTGGCATAAAGCCTCAGATGGGTGAGTGCCAGAAACGTAATAACTTATAAAATGAACACGTGCAAACTACGGAGGTTACAGTTTTGTCATTTAATCAAATTTGCGCCAAAATATTTCATTTTAACACTTTTCTAATTCCCTCGCATCTATAATACAATCAGCATTAAAGGAGGCTGAAGTTTGTCTTCTTCCACTCATTCATGAGCCGTTTCTATCCTAACTGTTACAACTGTTGCTATTTAAGCTGCTATTCTAGCTGGCAGTAATATTTGCGTTTCAGCACGGATGTATCTGCACATTTCTTTTAGACCGCAAACTCTTTGAGAATCACCTTTGGCTTGAATCCACCCACTTAAATAGTTTGATGGCGCTGCACTTCTTTTGTCTCTGTGATAGAGTTTGCAGAGTTTGTCACTTTGTGGTGAATTTCCCCTGCTGGCTCTGACAGAGTCGGTGACTCCCCTGCTTTAATGGATTAAAGCCAGATGTTATAGAAGTAAATTAAAATGTGGGACATTGTTTCAATATGTGGGATAAAATTGTTCTTCAGTCTCACATACGGCGTGGCAAACTGGTGGGTGTTACCCAGGAAACTGGGGTTTGTCAGCACCGCAGCTTCAGATTATGTAAATTTATTAATCCCCATAAGGACGCTGCTAATCTGAGTCACTGAACTGGATCCACCGGGTTTCTGTTGTTCCGGAGCATTTTAATGAAATTATCTGATGAACACTCTGCTGGTCTGTCGTTTGCACTAATTCACAGGTGTGTGTCTGTGCTGCACCCATCGAGCACGGATGAAGCTTTCCAACCAAGCAACAAAGCAAACATCAGCTGTAAAACTTAAGGTCCATTTGCCCCAAAAATGGTCAAGAAATAAAACCAATATTTTATACACACTGAACTCTTAACTCTAGGTTTGCTTCTACAGATGTGATATATCAGTCAGGTATAAACTAGTTAATCTTTTTAAAGTTCACAAAGTCTCTGGAGCTCCTTGTTTTCACATCAGGTGCTCTATACTGCAATAAAATCTCATGCGTTACCAAGTGCCACAATTTACCCTGAATAGGAGCTACAATCCCCACAAAACTCTCCTTAGATTCTCGATTTAAATAAGGAGCTCTCAGAGCACATTAAAAAAAACCTTTAACAGATGAAGCCTCGGGAGACATGCACAGAAGAGAAAACTGCAGATTAAAATGATACATATTGAGTTTCCCTAATGTTTGCCCCAAGTCACCGTATCTGAGTCGTGTTTTTAGCTCCTTCTGTTCTACCTCGAGTTTTTAATCTAAGGGACACTGAAAATGATTTAAAGTACTTAACTCTGCATTGGGTCTGCTGCTCTGACATCTGCCTTGTGTTGTGTCAGCTAACTCAATTTTAATAATAAAAGAATGGCTATGCCCGATGGCTGCAGGACCTGCACAGCAGACCATCTTATCAGAACTTTCAGCTGGTGCCGTTCCTTTTTGGATTGAGAGGCCAAACCAGGAAGCTTCCTTTCCAAAATCTCTCTCCGGAGACCAGAGAACCAGAGTTTAGGTGCACACACCTTTGCTGTAGAGTCACCAGTGGTATTGCCCAGGCAGCTGGCGCACAGTTGTGTCATTGCAGCATCTCCGGAGACTGCAGTGCCTTGCTCAAGGTGTCCCTGGTTACGTTTCCAGCAATATTAAAGAAAACAATCATGTCCTCCTGTGGATCCTACAATGGTGTCAGTTATTTACCTTGTTTAGCTGAGGTAGTTGGGGAATGACAAGTACTGAAGTGGGGGGGGGGGGGGGTCATTTTTTTGCACCGCACGGGACCGTTTTCCCAGGAAAGGGGATCCAGACCTCTTTGTGCCTCCTGTCTTCACTCTGTGTTTGCACTGACATGAAAACACTTGTTTTGGTGTGGGGTAGCAACACCCCAGCCCCCCTCCCCCCTTCAGCGTTACCTCTGTGCGCCTGTGGCTTCGACGGCTCTCAGCTCACTTAATGAGCTGCACCAGGACATGGATCCTTTAGCTATGAGTCCGTCAGTATTTACCCCATACAACTCTAAAAGGACTTAAACCTTAACAGTCAGCAGGGGTATACACAGAAATGCTACTTTATCGGGGGGGACGGTGGTAGAGCGAGGGTTTGTCTGCATTCGGGACGTTTATCGTATAAACATTTGAAGAAATTGTTGGATTTCCTACTGAAGCACTGTAATCCAGGAGGTTATAAGTTGGTAAAATAAGTATCTCTCTCAAAAAGGCCTTGTTGCCTTTACTGTCTGTGCATCAGTCGTGCTTGTGTGTGGTAACCCTCCAGAGGCCCAATATGAGCCGAGCCCCCCCTCGCCTCACCGCCGCGTGAGGAGAAAGAATCCAGAGTCAGCATGTGTGCATTTTTTCTTTTTAATCGTCACTTGACAGTTTCAACATTAAGCCATCATCTGCAAGCGAGGCTGTAACCGTAGAGACAAGAAGACGAGCTCTTCGCCTCCACCGTGATCCGTTTGCTCCCAGCTTTAAAGAACCGGACTGGCCGCGGTGAGCAAAGAAAAAAGGTGAGATGGGGGCTTGCGCACACTTTGGCCCTTCAAGTTGAATTAAATTAATTATTTACTATCAGTGGAAGGAAATGAGACAGCAAAAAGAACAAGACTTCAATCAGGCAAAAACACGACGTGCTTTGGTGGTTACTTTGGCTGCGGCTTGCCTCGTCGCTTTAGCGATTAGCCTGGACGAGCAGTTACTGCTTCATGAGCAACCTCAGTCTTTTCACACAATTCGAGTGTGTGTTTTTAAATTAAGCACCAACACAGCTCAGTGTTAGTGTGAGCACACAGGAATCAGGCTGCTGTACACCGAACGTTTTCCCGATTTAAGAAGAACCTGCTCTCACGTTGGGTCCTGAGCTGCTATGAGACAGACGAGTTTAGATAGAAAAGCATCAGGGTTGTTTTATTCCATAAACAGAGAGGGAATGACAATCAAGAGGAATTCTCTTTGACAGCTACAGTAGCACTTGATGGCGTTTTGGAAGAGGATTGTTGAGGAAGAGGAGAGAGAGCCAAAGAGTTTGTGTGTGTGTTGGTGTGCCGGAGCAAAAGAAGATGAGATGAAATGAAAAAACAGGGATGACAAAAAGTTTCACACTTTTACAAAATATTTTAAGCTGCTGATGGAAGCTTTAGGAGGATGATGTGTTGCCACCACAGTCTAGCTTCAACCTCAGGCCAGTCGTTCAACATTAGCTAGCTGGCAGAAGGTGCTTCATCTCACCTGAGTAAAGCAGGACAAGGTACCGTTTCCAAGCATCACTCATGCTTCACCACTTGGACCGGCAGATGCAACTCGTGAATGAATGTCTTTAGCATTTGATATAAAAGGCTTTTAGAGGGGAAGAAAATATGTCTCTCTGTATCCCTGAATCACCGAGCTATGGCAGTCCAAAGCCAAACACAGCACGCAGAGTGCAACGTGGTTTAAGTGCTCCCACCCACCAAACACCAACACCGTTCTGGCCACACCTCTTCCTCTTTCTTCTCTTCTTCCCCAGGCTAGCAGGGGAGCTCAATAGCGATAGTGGTCCGGTTTAAAGGGCCCCTCGGTGGGCAGGCCCAGGTACTTGGCCTGCTTTTCTGTCAGCTTGGTAAGCTTCACCCCCAGTTTATCCAGATGGGCGGCTGCCACCTCCTCATCCAACTGCAGACACAAAGACAGACGAAACATTTTGTTAAATAAAGATTCTACTTGCATTTGCTTTGATGTCTGACCATAAAAATACAGAAAAGAAGTAACTTAGAAATTAAGTTACTAAATTCAAAAGGAGTATGCAGTGATTATTTTAGTGCAAAGACCACTTTTTGGTCTTGTAATCTTAAAAGAGCTATAATAAATTACTGAATACATCTTTAAAATTTCAAAATAAAACAAAGCTATTGCAGGCTCAAGCAGTCTTGAATAAAATGCAGAAATTCTTGTCAGAAGAGAAACACGAGAGACTCGCAGCAAATTTTAGCATGCATGCTAAACCTCATAAAGCACTGTGCCTATAAGGGAGGGGTTTCAATTCACTTCCAACACAGTTCAGTACAGATCCAACGTGCTGCTCAAGATAAGCAGTATTGTCACAGCTTCATAGCTTCTGACCTTCTTAGGTAAGAAGTAGACTCCCACGGGGTACTTGGCAGTGTTTGTCCACAACTCAATCTGAGCCAGCACCTACAGGACGGGACACACACACCACTCAGATTTAATGAAGAAGACCAAACACAATTACTGTCATCACTTTAACATTTATTGGCCATAAAATGAAATCTGCTGACACTTTTAAGTGTTACAGTTTACTGCGTACATAACAACCATCTCAGTACCTGATTGGTGAAGGAGTTGCTCATGACAAACGACGGGTGTCCCATGGCACAGCCCAGGTTGACCAGCCTGCCCTCAGCCAGGAGAATGATGTGATGACCGTTCTTCAAACGATAGCGATCGACCTGATGATGATGAGGAGGAGGGGAAGTATGAGGGGCTGTGCAGGGACAGTTCAGACGTAGAGCAGTGCTGTACAGAGTCTCAGTGGTTTACCTAAATATTTAGCCACCTCCAACAATTACAGGTGCATCAGGTAAATTAAATAACTCGACAGGTGCGGCTGTCGGTGGGAATAACTCCGAGTACTCAATGAGTTTTAGAGCCTCAGTGTAAACCACCACCAGTCTCTCTCTGCCACCTTATGACACAGCTGCAACACCAGCAGTTGAACTGTAACGCCTCAAGGGGCATTAGGAACACGTTACACACAATACGACCAGTGCTGAGAAAAATCGCACACTTTTAATACTCATTAGTATTTTTCCATCTGGCTGACTCACATGTCCACCCACCACCTGACGGTGACGCGGGGCAGCAGAATGCTTTAACATCCACCAGCATCCTGTTAACACTAATGCAGTCTGAATATACACTGCAGTTTATGCTCTGTCATCACACAGGAGTCAGAGGACTGTGTGCTTCGTGACTCGTTTTAGGTGCTCCTACCTGAGGTTTGACGTTGATCTTCTCGGCAGCATTTTTGTTGAGCCAGCTCACATCGATCTCACAGTCAAAGTGTCCAATATTGCAAACGATGGAATCATCTTTCATCTGCTCGAAGTGGCTGAACACAAACAAGGCAGACGCCACTTTTTAAAACGCATTAGAGAATTCAAACATGCTGAACTTTGAGCTCTCTTTCACTGTGCTTGCATTAAAAACATGCGAGTTAGTCAAACTTACTGCCCCAAGATGATGTCTTCGCATCCAGTGGTGGTGACGAAGATGTTTCCTTCCTTACAAGCCTCATCCATGGTGGTAACCTCATAGCCTAAAGGACAGAGGGGGGAAAAGGGCCCATGTGTTTCAAGGTTTATAACAGAAACATAAAAAAAGAAACATATGATAAATAGATAAAAATTAACTATTTTTCTAGTTCTATTTTAGTTTAAAAAATTTTGGGGGGGGGGGGGGACCTTATTCTGCGGATTACATTATTCAAGTACTCCACGGTGTGGCCTCCGTCACCTACCTTCCATAGCAGCCTGAAGGGCGTTGATGGGGTCGATCTCGGTGACGATGACACGCGCGCCGAATCCCCGCAGAGCCTGGACACAGCCTTTACCCACGTCACCGTAACCCGCCACTACTGCAACTTTACCAGCGATCATGACATCTGTGGCTCGCTTGATGCCGTCGATCAGACTCTCCCTGCAGCCGTACAGGTTGTCGAACTTACTCTGTAGGTGGGAGACACGACGTTATTAACCGGATGATGAGACTGCCCCAGACTGAGGAGTACAAGTGACAGCCTGGTGTCACATCCCCATTAAATCCAGATCATTCCAGTTCAGAGTTGTTCATACTTCCATTAAAGAAGGACTCCGCTAACGGGGATCATGTTTATACACGACAGGATGGAGATAAAGGCTCGGGCCTGCTCACCTTGGTGACAGAATCGTTGACGTTGATGGCAGGGATCTTCAGTTCGCCCTTTTTCAACATCTTGTACAGGTTGTGGACACCTGTAGTGGTCTCCTCTGACAGTCCGCGGATACCTGGAAATACAAAACTGCTTTAAAATCTAAAAACTTTATATAAATTTTGACCTGTGAGAAATAATGTTCACAGGCATCACGCAGGGAAGAAATTTGCAGAAGTGAGTCAAACTTGACTTAGTGCAGATGATTTCAAGCCACAAAGGAGCAAAATAACTGAACTCTCAGTGGTTCCTCACGCAGTTATGCACTTTTTAGTAATTGAAGAACAGGTTGTACGAGTGTGCATTTGATTGCTGGTGCTATAAAATGTATATAAAAGATTTTTGAGCATTTTAGCCAGCGCCATCTTTGCTTTTAGAAAACCAAAAGCAACTGGTGGCTGTGCCTGAGAAACCGAGGACACTGTGTGCTCATACGGTAGCAATTCAATCAGTCACAAAGTAGCCACACCATGCAATAAAACCCAGTTCATTCTTCCTTTTTCCTTTTCTAATGGGAAATTTAATTCCTAATGAACCTCGTGCTGCATTAAAATGAGACCTGAAACTGCTGAGTGATACCATAAACTCACCATGAAAGCGCTTAATGAGGTCATAGATCAAGTGTGCAGCAGGGTCTTACGGGGACATGTTTTGTTACCATAGAGGTGCAGGATTTTATGCTGCACTGAGACGTGAGCCCACAATGAGGAAAAATGTTAACAAGGAAATAAAAGAAGAGAAACTGCTCGGGACTCGGAGGGTAAAGGTCCCCGCTGGCTTCCCGGGAAGCTGGCTGCTGATGAGCCCTCCCTTAATTGTTAATCTCTATATTCAAGACAGATGAATTCCAAGTCCCGACTAAGAATGAAGGGATGCTGAGACGCATCAGTACAGGAGAATTTTCAGATGATTGTGCATAATCATAGTTTGGGCTTTACCTGGATGTTTGCTCACCCACACATTAAACAACAGCTACAGCGCGTCTTTGTGTTTAAGTGTCGGTGGGAATAACTCTGAGTCCCCAATGAGTTTTAGAGTCTCAGTGTAAACCACCACCAGTCTCTCTCTGCCACCTTGTGACACAGCTGCAACACTGACAGTTGGGCTGCAACGCCTCAAGGGGCATCAGTCTAACGCCAAGAGCAAAAACGTCACTATACCATCAACAAACAACTCCAAGAGTTCCACACGAAGAACTTCAGATCTCGGAAAAGTCACAAGAAAAATAAGAATGCGAAACATTAATATTAAAAAAATATTAATGTTAATGTGTTGTAGCTGCTGCGTGTAGTGTCCCAAAAGATGTCAAAATGTTTCAAAGAAAGATCATTTTATGCAATAAAATTTAGAGCCTGTGACCATCTTTAGTTATCAGTGACCTCTTAGGTCTCCTAAAGATAATAACAGCAACCTCACATTACACTGTAGGTACATAAAACCAACCTGCCAGCAGTTTAGGGTACTTCGTGTGGACCATGTTGGTGAGGTCTCCTCCATCATCCAGGATCATATTGAGGGGCTGGCCATCTTTGAAGTACAGGGTCTGCTCAATGCACCACACGTACTCCTCGTCTGTCTCACCCTTCCAGGCATACACTACAGACGCACAGACACACACTTAGTCATCTGTTTTATTCCTAAAATTCAGCTATGCATGTTCCCAGGTGCTGCAATTTATTTAAAACATCCATCATGCCTTAAGACGGTCTTAAACATGCGCTTCTTCCTTCGTGACACTTTTTGCTGGTAGAAAATTTGTCAGATCTGAGACTAATTATTACCCCGTTCATTTTACAGCTTACACATTAGCAGCATGTGTTACCTGGAACGCCAGACTTGGCGATGGCGGCGGCAGCGTGATCCTGAGTGGAGAAAATGTTACAGCTCGACCACTGAACCTGAGGAGCGAGAGAGAGAGAGAGAGAGAGAGAGAGTCACTATAGGAAGAAAAAACTGGACCTATAATCTCAGTTTCTTTGTTTTGTTATTGATTTTATAAACGACGTGTACGTGTTCTGTTAATGAGTGACAGCTTGCTGGTTCTGAGTGCTTCTAACTGGTTTTGTGGCAGGATTCTTGGAGAGCATTACGCAGAAAGCTGAAATCAAAGTCCAACTAAAGAGAGCCACAGCACACCCTGCGTTCAGCTGTCAGCGGGAATAAGCCCGAGTTCCCAACATGAGCCTCGGTGTAAAGCAGCACCAGCCTCTCGCTGCCACCTTGTGACACAGCTGCAACACCTCAGGGTGCAGCACACCACAATATCATGCAGCAGTGCCTGGTGAGAAAACTCATTTTGCACATTTGAAGTTAAAAGTTAACGTTGATTGTTAACGTGACATTTTCTATTAACATTTTTTCCTTTCATAGTGTCAGAGTCCATCATTTTAAAATCAAGGTTAATTGGAAATTATTCTTTTGCACATGGAAAGTTTTTCTCTTAAAAATGATGGCATCAGAAATGAGTTTGTCTTGCAAACAAATGCCACTAAATGCTGCCATCAAAACACTCAACAGCAGGTTTACAGAAATTATAACCAGACAATCTGAATCTGATCTGTTTGTGTTTCAACAGTGATCAGTTCGTCTGCAAAACACAAGTAATGCAAAGTCCATCTCATGCAAAGCAGCATTTAGGCCTAAAGGCAATGATAATAAGCACATATGAAACACTGACTTTAATGGCAGAGAAAGGGAAGGAAAATAAAATCGGGAGGAGAGATTATTTGTTCTCTGCTGGTTCTCAGGGTGCAGGTTCTTACGGGACGAGACCAGCTGTGGTCAGAGAGATAAAACCACCATGATAACACGATAAAACGGCCTTGAGGCACACAGAGGGAGAGAAAAAAAAACCAGACCCCAGATGGGCTGCACTAATAAATGAATCAATTCATACGTCCTCTACTGTAGCAAGCATTAGCAGAAGATGACTCAGCAGCAAAGTGGCTCCTGAGTGGTCTACACAGTCTCAAAAACAATTAAAGCAATTTGACAAAACTCTACGCATTAATTTCACAGCAGCTACAGCGTGTCCTAAAGAAGACATCACTAGATCTGAGTGGTGAAAGTAAGAGGACGTATGAGCCGCTGCACCGTGTAGGGAAAGTTACTGGAAGCTCTTTTAATAATATTAAGAGGCAGCTTTTAAATGTCACCTCAGCTCCGAGGGCAGTGAGGGTCTCGATGAGCACGGCGGTCTGCAGGGTCATGTGGAGGCAGCCGGCAACGCGGGCTCCCTTCAGGGGCTTGGACGGCCCGTACATCTCCCTCATCTTCATGAGGCCGGGCATCTCGTTCTCTGCCATGTCGATGGCCTTGCGTCCCCATTCAGCCAGGCTGATGTCGGCTAAGAGAGCGAGGAAGAGGCAGCAGTCAAAAGCAGTCCAAAGATAAAAATGATTAATATAATAAGCCTGTTCTCTGTTCTGGGAACCAGAAAGGCCAGAGCCCTATTCCAGGAAGCATGTTCAACAAACTGAGCTGATTAACTCTGACATCGAAAACTTTGAGTTTGCCTCATCAGAGTGAGTTCAATCAACGCTGAGGATGTTCACGCGTGCGTGAGTGAGGAAAGAGAGCCATCATCATACCAGGATTCACAGGCAACAGGGAAACAGAGAGCAGAGCCTCCATTTCAACCCAATGAACAGACCATAATAATATCTTGTCTCAGCTTTCAGATTTCAAACACTTCAGTACAATTTTGGGAGGATGAGCTATTTTAAATAAAAATAAATAAATTCATTAAGTCATTATGAACTGATCCAGATGGGATGAGCTGGGGAATGACTGGAGCCTGAGCAGGATCTGGGCTCCATCCAGTCTGAATCCATGATCCTGATCCGTTTTGGATCCCTCCTGCTGTGCAGGTGGGCTCTGACACGGTTTACTGACCCGTTGTTGAGCCAATGATCCCATCGGGTGGAGCCGGTTCTGGGCAGGCCCACTGAGAATGATTTACACGATTTTCAGTGGAAAATATGTTGAAATTCATACTCTGAATTTCAGACACTATAACTTTCAAAATACTTGAAATCCAGGAGTTTTGCAAATCAGCAGCTCTGCTGTGCTTTACACCGCAGACATTCAGAAATATCAAGAAAGCAAATATAATATCTTCTATTGTGCTGCCCACAATAAATGTAAAATACTGTACGAGTTTCTTATATAAGACTGTATAATCTTCTTGCTAATCATTTTGTTGTAGGTGAGAAATCCACACCGCCGCAGCTGTGACAGATTTGCACTGCTGGCAGTTTGTCTCTACAGTCCCTCCTTTTATTTTCATGACAGCTGCTGTTGCACATGATGTCACTAAATGCAGGGAATAAGTTAGAGTGATTACGCTTTTCAAACTGGAATGAGCTTAGTAAGCCAGATTTTTATGGACAACAAAGGCACAAAACCTCACTTCTGTATCTTTGTTAGCACTTCAGGCTCCTGATGCCTTTCTTTGCCACACATAACAGTGAAGAACATCTCTTTGGATTTTGGAGTGCTGGTCTGATAAAACAAGTAATCTGAAGACATCATCTTGATTTGTGGTTTTTAACCATTTACTGTCCAGGGTCCACATGTATTTCAGGAAGTTTGTGTTGGACCATCTAACTAAATTTTGAAAATGTGAAATGTGTGAGGGACAACAATGATGAACAAGTGGCATTAAAACCACAACAAATGTAAACGAATATTTTTCTTGAGGTTAATTTCAGACTTTGATGACCCATGTGAACCATTTTTGCTAGTGAGGAAATTAATCAAAATACAAAAAAGAAAGTCTGTTTAATACAGTTCAGTGTTGGCCAGTCATATCAAATTTATTTTGGGGGGAGTGGGGGAGTACACAGCCAAAATCCCAGCGTTATAAATGAATTCTGTTCACCAGCTGACCATTGTAATAATAATTTAATAACATAAAGCAGCACTAATTGCTAATCTCCCAGAACAATGCCACATTGCCTGCAAACCCACTGCAATAGCCTTCTAGGAAGGGCTGTGAAATGAATCAAACATCAAAGCCAAATACAAATTTGGCTTTGATAAAAGGTTGCTAACACCTCCTTTACAATGGCCTCTTCATAAAAATAAATGTCCACCCAATAGAGCAGCCCCCAGAAAGGAAGTCTACTATACAAAAACACTGTACTGATTAACTATGTGTAATAATACTTGTAGTAAATAAGTGTTATTGCATATATTATCATGTCACCATTTAACAGATTCAGCCACTGCGCTAAACTCTTGACCCTTGGATTGCATGTAGTCCTTGGAGAGCATGTGGACTTTGCCCCATGCCTATCAATTAGCAGGACATTGCTTAACAACTTCTGCTTTCAGCCAGCTGCAGACCACCATTCACAGCAGGCGTGCTTCAATCTGGTGCATTTCAATAGACCCTTTTCATGGCAGACACAGAAGCACAGCTGAAACTAACAGCAGCTCAGGTCTATCAAGTGATGAGGGAGGAGCAACCCCGATTCTGGAACAAAACGCATCCCCCATAACCATCAAAATAAAAACTGCATTCCGGTTCAGAGTCCTCACAACAACACGTTACCAAACCTGCGGAAGACGAACACCACGTGCACTCCCTGCGCTACTGGTATGCAAGTTGCACTCAGTGCAGATTTGTCTATGCCTGTTCTTGTCACTCATGTGGAAACTGGCGGTGAAGCGCAAGTCATCACGGGAAGTGCAGTTTCCAAACACGGCCCGAGCCAAAGCGCCTCAGCGCCTCCGGTTCCACTGAGAAACTACAACTCCCAAAGGCTGCGGGGGAAGTTTCTGTTCACAGAGCAGCCCATACTTAACGCAAGCACCGCTGTGACATGTCGATTCATTCTCAGAAATGAATCAAAGTCTGCATTATGCACTTGGCGGAAAGTGGGAATTTATAAATTAGCCGCTAAACTGACTAAGAAACACCGATGAACTCACTAAAAACTTGCTAAATCACAACAGTAACATAACACGTTTCCTCACATGCTAGCAACGTAGCGGCAACAGAGTCCAGAAAGACCTACAAACCCTGGGATAAGTAACAGTTTAGTCTTAGACATATAAATACCTTTATTTCGGTGCACGGTTGGCTTTTATGCTAAATCCGGCGGCTATGGGAGCCGATACCCAACATGCACACTACCGCGAACTTAACGTAATTCTACATAGCTAAGCGCCAACCTGCTTAACTTCATACAACATAAACAATTAACAATAACACTGACCAACTTTGTAGGGGAGTTTCTCAGACATGGTTGTTTTGTGGTGTTTTGTTCCGGGGAGGTTGAGAGGAACGGCAGCCTGGCCGACGGACAGAAGCAGAGAGGGAGGGACGAAAACATGACGGCTCGGTTTTTATCGTCGAAGCCTCATTCAGGCAAGTTTACACGACAGGGCGGCTAGAAAGCGCTTCTCCCCCGAACTCCTATTGGCTGCAGCAGCTCCCGCCCCACGCGTAAACGACGTGATTGGGTAACGGGTGATGTGGGCCGTCCAGCCAATCATGACATGAGTGTAATTGTGAGCGTAAGCAAGTTCAGTCTGGACTCCGTCGGTGATTTTCTGGTTGTAGATAACTGACGGTGTAACTACTGTCTTCTGTTGTGTAATGCCGACTGCCAACATTTTGTAGGCAGCTGCTTCACGGTTAATCCTACACATACTGCAGAGGTTTTCCTTAGTACGACCTGCAGTAGACTCCTCTTGTAAGTTTTTCCTCTTAACAAATAGGGAATGTTTTTTATTTTATTTTAAATAATTAAGGTACATTTAAGGCTGCATTACCAGCTGAACCCAGTCCCCAATAAACGGGGATTTATGCTTCAGTGAGAAATCTCCGCAGGTACAGTATGTAATAACTCCAAACCCCTCTGAATGTTTTTGTAAAGATGTCTCTCACTACAAATTTAAACCATGCACATTATGAATTATGTCTATTTTATTCAGTTAATTACAGTTTCATTACATTCTTTTTATTCAGGTCTACCCTTTTACCCCTAATATCTCTTACTTGCCTAGTTTTCTAAGGCTCCCATAATTAAATTGTATTTATATAACTATTTCAGTTTATGTGCCACCATGATTCATATTTCCAAAGACAGCTGTCCACAGTAAAACTACAACACAAAAACACACACACAGAGTATTTCATTGAGATAAAACTATCTGTCAAGCCAGCGAAGCCATCCAGTGTATAACAGCCTAAAGGCTGGATTACCCACTTTAAAATAAGTTCACACAACTGCTGCCAGACAGCATCAGGAATCAAGTGTTTAGCTGCTCGAATGTCCTGTTAAAAGGAGGGACACTAGTATAGATTTTCAGGCAGTCTCACCTAGAAGGCACTGATAGGGTTGCACTTCGTTATAAACATGAAAAAGGCCAATCACAGATTCTACATGGTTCACTATTACACAAGTGGAGCTAGAGATGCAGTAATGGAGGATGAGCGGCTGAGCCAGTCTATGTACTCAGTGTAGAGCAGACCTGATTCAGCGGCTCTTTGCTCGTGCATGCAGAGAGTCCGACTGCAGTTTAAAGGTATGTTAGAGCTAGAGTGCGCTGGATTCAGACTACACAATGTTTGTTTCTGATAAGATCGGTCAGTTTAATGATCTTTGTTGTGACTTGGCAGTGACATGTCCTTTACCAAGGACTTGAGCACCTTCTCTAGCTGATACTATAGTTCTGTGTTATTCTGGTTACATTTAGAGTCTGTCTACAGTCCTGGATAATTAGTTCACGATTATATAACATGCCTGTTATCTTTTGCTATTTGCCTAAGATATAAAGGTATAACTTACTTAGCTGAATCACTTTATTCTTCTTTCCACCCTGTTCCTATGAAACATTTAAGCATTACTGATGATTCATTCTGCACTCCGAGGCCTGTATAATAGATGCAGACATGTATGATATGAGGTGACTGGCTAATTTTCATAAGGATTTGATCAGATCATTTTTCACTTGGAAAATGTCACATCACAGAAGTCTCAGTTTCACTGTGGGGTCATTCCAGGAAAAATCATTGAGCGCCCCCCACCGACCCCCTCAGAATCAGCCCTTTGTACAATAACTTTAGCATATTAGTTGAAACCGTGGAGAACTAGAATATTTAAACACACTGAAATTAAGTAGAAAGCTGGCAGTATGCTGTAAGTACCTCAACTATTACTGTACTATTACAGCTCGAGTACCTGCAGCTGGATACTCTGAACAACCTTTGAGGGAAGGTGGAGTCTCCACAAACATTAAGCATCACAAAACTAGACAGATGGAAGACGCAGGACAGAAAGAATCACAAGGAAACTGCAGTAAACCAAACTCCAGACGTTTGTTTCCTGAGTAATGTATAAAAGGTAAACTGATTCCTACTCACAGATTCTTGCATTGAATCCCAACTTTATTAAGATAAAATGTATGTATGCAACCTCCCACATTAACAACAGTCGCACGTCTGCAACATGGAAAATGTCCATCCGTATCGTACAGCCAAGGTGAGCTAAGATGGCTACAGGTCACATTGTGTTTCTGATATCTGAGGTAAACAGAAAAAACAAAACAAAAACAAGCATATGCAAGTTTTTTCCCCCATTTAATTATTTTTTTTTACGTCAGGATTGGGGTTGACCCATCCTTAAATACATAACAAATGGAGCATTTTTACAGGAGAAGCGCCCTGATTCGTGATCAACCCCAATCCATCCATAGATAAATGTTTGCTAAGAGAAAACAGATGTAGCTGCAGCTGTAAGTAGAGGGCCGGTGAGCAGATCTTTCTTCTGTCATGTTTTTAAAACAAGACGACCGACATGGAACAAACGTGCCCCACGCCCGTCATTTAATGCTTAAAATCAATCTGTACTACAGGAGAGTTCAAATGGGGGAAAAAATCCACCTCACCATCTCGATTTGACTAAACAAGAGGTCACTGTGTCAAAAGTCTCAAAAACATCACACACTCACACATCAGCTTTAAATCAACCAGCGTAGGACTTTCTCAGAGTTTTTCACTATTAAACCACAGAGAGCAAAGATGCTGGAGGCGTTAGGCACAAACAGGTCCAAGGTGTGGTAAAGCGCCCTCTGGCAGCTTTACTGGAGTAACCAGGTGACTGTATGAATGGTTGTAAAGTCTATTGGTGGCTTTCAGATGTTTGGGGGGGGAAGAAAAAAAAAGAAAAGAAAGAAAAATCAGTCTCATGTGATTAGACCATATCAGCTAGCTTCCTAATGCTATATAGTTAAAGGATCAGTTCACTCAAATACAACCCAGTGTACCTACGAAGTGTGTTGCAAGGCTGGTTTCACCAAAGCATTAAAACTTTACTGTTCAGTTTCACTAATACCCACTGCTGGGGTGGAGCTACACATAAGCTGCAGGCGACATACCACTGAAGGTAAGTGTAGTTTTTCCTTCCTAATCTGAATCCATAATCATCATCCAGCAATTTAGTAACATGCTTCTAAATACATCATAAAGTTGGAGAACCCGTGAAGTTTTGCCCAAGCAGAAGCAGCAGAGGCTTTGGTATCCTGAATATTGGTGGTGTCTAAACAGCCTGCACTTTGTGGAGACTTAACAACGTTGCCCTCAGGCAAACAAGGAGATACCAATTCCTCACGCGTACAGAGCGCTTCTGAGAACTGAATAAATCCACCTGCAGTTTGGCAGGTCTGAGCTTGTTGCTGTAGGGCTCACTGATCTGGTTTACAAGTAACTGCCATTCACACTTATTTCAAAAAAGTAACTAAAGACAGCAGCTCCTCACTTCCTGAAGGAGTCCAAAGAGAAATTCTCAGGGGCCACAAGATGATTTAAGGGGATAATAAAATCCAAATCATAATCACACTACACAAAATTATACATGGTTTCAAGAATTTTTCCATTATTTTCTGTGAAAGATGAACCAAGAACCAAAAAACTCCATAGTGTTATGAAAAAGTGCTTTCCTTCTACACAAGCAGCAACATCAGAGACTGCGAATGAGAGTGTGTGTGTGTGTGTGTGTGTGAGGAAGGAGATGAGATGGCCTCTGTAATCCAGGACAGCAGAAAAACAAAAACAGATGGAAGGTAATGAAGTGAAATATGAGCGGCAGAAACAAACGTAAGCATGCTCAGAAGCACAAACAGTGTAGCACCAGCAGTGAAGTGGCAACAGGTTACAGTCATGCCTGGTAGAGTATTCGGTGGGGGGGGGGGGGGGATTGTTCTCCACATAGCTGATTACATCCAGGTGTTTCTGACACTTCAGCAGACAGGGACAAAGGGATCAAATCTCCGTCATTAAAGAATTTAATGTAGTTTACTACAGTAGCAGGTCTTCATTCTGAAATTTGACAGTGGCATTTCAATGAGAAAGTCCTACACTTATAATATTATTATTTTTGGGTGCTGCTGTTGGTGTTCAGCAGCCATGGCTTGCTGTCATCTTTGTAGAAGAGCAGAGAGATGACAACACAGGAAGCAGAAAAATGGCAGAGTCATGTTGTCTTTCCCCCCCCAAACGTGTTGATTCTTCACATTCCTTTTAGAAACAAGCCTCGTCCTGTTACTCCACACACCCTCCCAAAAAGTATGCACCCAAGTGCTCATACGTGAACTTTGTTACATAACCACAGGCTGCTAGGCAAGACATTGTTCTCTATGCCCTTTAGAAATAGAAGAGTGCAGAGCTGGAGCAAATAGATTCATTCTATAACATTAATCTGAAGAAAAAAGCCCGGGTTCATTTCTTTTGTAGTCAGAAAACGTGCACAAGTGCATACTTCAAAGTTGGGGTATGGTTAGCTACTGGGATGTAGGCTTTAAGACAGAGCAGCATGCCAGCAGCCAGCTCAGCAGCCCAGAGTCCCTGTGTCTCTTCCAGATGCCTGGGATCAGTGTGGGAGCAGAGGGAACACAGGAGAAGGCCACTGGCTAGCTAGCAGGGCAAGCTAGCTCAGTTAGCCGCCCAGGCCTCGAGGTCTGCCATGTCGTCCTCGTCTTCTTCCACCTTCTTTTTGGCTACAAAAGAAAAAATAAGCATAGATGAAATACAATTTACTTAAAAAAAAGTACAAATAATAATGTGGACGATGTGCTGAGCTGAACTACAACCAATTTTTTGTGCCATCATACCTGGTCTAGCTGGAAGTGATGTAGATGGTACACTGGGTAGACTGACATCTCCCGTTCCTCCGACCTCCAGAAGATTCTTGTCCAGCTCTTCCTGTTCCAGCTCCTCCAGCTCAGCCATGAGCTCATCCTAAACACACACAGGGAGAATAAAATAAACAGACATCAGATTGATGCACACAAATCAGAAAAACACATGTAGAAAAATTGGAAAATTAGAAGACATAACTGTGCTGAAGCCAACTTTGCAAGACAGCAGATATAAGCTATGCATATAACTGTTCTCAAATTAATTTAGGATCTCAGATTTCCTGTTTCCTGTCTTAATGTCCATTCTAAAAATCAGACTGAAAAACAAGTATTTCAACCAGTCACTATCAGAAGGCTCCAGGTCACTGCCTAAATGAGGTGTGGTGTTTTAGCACAAAAAAAACAAACAAAAAAAACCACATCGAAGCAGCAGCTACGGAGACGTTATAGGAAAGAGCCGAGCCACTCACTGTGAAGTAAAGTTCTAAGTTAAAAAATGTGTAATTAATAAGTTTTTCATGTGTTTCCATATCTATAACCTGAATTACAATGGCATTTATTCAGTGCTCTGGTGGGATGAGCCAGAGAATCTAATAAGTTAGCATATGCAAACTTAGGAGAAAAAAGTTGGCAAACTTTTGTCATGTTTTTCCTGCAGTTTTATATCCCGATGACCACAGAAATGAAAACTGAGGCTCTATCCACATTCATTAAGATCAAAATAAGCACCCAGAGCAGCTGCTAACACGGCTGCCAAGAAACAAAACTCACTTCGAGGACTTTAGGAGAAAAATATTAAACACCAGCTTCGGGCGTCATAAAGTTTCTGTGGGTCTCCTGTTTTTCTTTGCTCTCACCTCATCATAATCTTCCCCAAAGCCAACTGGTCTGGAGATCACATCTGAGATTTCTTGGGCAACTTCCTGTTGTTCTGTGATTTCTGCCATCAGATCGTCGACCTTGTCTATGTCCCTGTGAAACAGGAGGACAAAGAGTCAAAGCTGGCATGTAAAAGTGTTAATAAATGCATATAATTATACATGAATGATTGACCATGTATCTCCTATTAATAGAAAAGGAACTAATCCAAAACCTATATGTAATCTGCCAAGTATAACTTCTCTCATACATGTTTTCGTGTGCCGCCTTCATTGCTTTAGCTGCAAAGCCCATGTTCTTGAGCACTTCGGTGTTAGTGTTGGCGTTCTCCAAGGCCTCCCTCTGGAACTCAATTGTAGACAAGGTCCCATCAATCTGAGCCAGCTGCTTCTCATAACGCTTTTTCCTCTTCAAGGCCTGTAGAGCCGCTGGACAGGAGAAAAAAAAAAAAAAAAAAAAGGTGGAGATCAAGTTAGGTTAGAAAGCAGCAAAAATGCTCATCAGTATCCTGTTCATTTAGGTTTAACTGTAAAAACAAATAATGAAGTTGCTTTTTTAACAACTAAATTACTGTTTAAAATCTGAAGATTTTAGTTGTTGAAGGAGGCAAACAGTTTAGTAACACATAAAAACAAAGTTCTGTTTGGTTCTGAAAATATATTTTATTTTTATACTGTAAAATTCTTTTGCTCTTAATTTCATATTTCTTGTACCTCCTCTCTCTTTTTAAATTTTTTTTGTATTGATTCGGTTTATCTTCTGTAAAGTATGGAAGCTTGTTTCCGCCACTAAAAAAAAAAAGAAAAAAAGTTTCTAGCAAACGTGAACAAATTGTCGGCATCTTTTGACCGTCAACGGTCAAAATGTCTTCTAGCAAAAAACAGCTGCATGAAAGGTAAGGAATCAATGTTTTCATGTCAATCTGTTGGACAGCTGATACCTTCAGCCTCCTGCTTCCGGTTAACAAGGAAATGATGTACGAATTACGGAAGTTCCTGATTGGCAGCGCTAAGTCGAAATTTCAAGTTATTAACCTGAAATTTCGAGTTATGGATGCAGATTTTTTTTTTTTTTTGTTTTTAGTGGTGGAAACAAGCTTCCATAGTAAAGCATTTTGTACATCCAGCCTGTAAAAGTTATATTAGTAGATACTGCCTATTTGCCAAATAGTGTTGCCTCACAGCAAGAAGGCCTGGGTTTGAATCCACCTCGGCCCGGGCCTTTCTGTGTGGAGTGTGCGGGTTCTCCCCGGGTACTCCGGTTTCCTCCCACAGTCCAAAGACATGCAGTTAGTGGGGTTAGGTTAATTGGTGATTCTAAATTGC
>JAVDPK010001292.1:211635-224592 GCA_034780415.1 Cichlasoma orientale | reverse complement strand
CTGCGAGACATATAGGTCTCCAAGAGCCCCATGAGTCGATGACATAGCCGACCGGGTCAGTTCCACTAGGGCATGCGGGCTCCCCTCTCATAGTGGAGAAATTGCGATCAATGGTGTTGAAGGCCCAGCTCGTGATATCCATAATTCTTGATTCTGTTTTCGTCAGTGTGTGAGTGAGGCTCTTCAGCAGCAGCAGCAGCAAGCAGGGAAAAGTGGGCAGGGCGGGAGAGAGATAGATGAGACTGTCCCCTTCGAGGAGCAGGCAGGAGTTGAGTGTGTTCCAGAAGTAAAGTCAGAAAAAAATGCGTCTGCAGCACGTTCATGGATAGAGCCCGGTCAATGCTCTGCTTATGGCTTACAAGCAAGGCTCAAATACACAACAGTGGCAGTAAAAATGACTAGTTTTACAGTTTTACTACTGTTTACGTGCACTGGTGCCATTTTTGGATTGTGAAGTCAGGGTTCTGAGCTGGAAGTCAGACTTGAGGGGGCGTCCCAGATCAAAATTCCACTCCAATTGGGAATTTGGAAATTATGACTTCCGACTTCAAATGCAACACACCATTTGTCTTTTATGCACTTCAGGGGATGGCTGTATCTCAGGAGGTAGAGCAGATCTTCTACCAACTGGAATGTCGCCAATTTGATTCCTGGCTGCCAAAGTATCCTTGGGCAAGATAGTGAACCCCAAGTTGTTCTCTTGCGTGTTCAATGGAGTGTGAATGTTGTAGGTGTAGAAAAGTGCTTGTATGAATGGGTGCATGAGGCATGTTGGATAAAGCACTCTGAGTGCTTGAGTAGAAAAGTGCTAAATAAGAACCAGTGCATTTACATTTACATCTTGTGGGGGGATCTGTGGTTCTCCCCTAACCACTGAACAGACATTATAATTACAAGCTCCACTGGTTTCCCCTGCTTCAGTAAAATGAATGATGCTGCGTGTGGCTGTCTTTACCTCCTTGTAGGCTTCAGACAGGAAGCCCCACTTGTTGGGCCAAACTTCAGCCGAATGTTTCTCAGCCTTTAAATGGGCCTTCCTAACACACAAACATAAATTAATCTTGTATCATATGTGGCAGTCTGCATCATACAGCACAGCAAAGAAACAGGTGTTTCCTCCAGTGTCAGTGCTGTTTGCAAATCCGGAAAGAGCTGAAGGTCTCATTCCAGCAAGACTGCTGGCTGCTCTACTGCAGCTTTACTTGTTGAAGACTAACAAACATTATGAACCTTTGCTCAAACACAACCTCCAATTACAGGCAAAGTCAGGCAAAAACCCTTAATGTAAGCAGGAGATTCAGAACATGCATTATGAAGGTTTGTGATAAAACATTCGGAGTTTGCAAAAGATACAAAAGAATTAAAGAACAAACTTTTCTTGTGTTCACGTTTTCTATTTGCAGTGACTCGTTTTTCTTATGAGCAGAATTACAAGTGAGGGAGGCCAATTACAAATGAATACAGTAAACCTTAAATACATTTTCTTGTATCATATCGTTTTACATTTGACTTTTTTTTTTTTTTTTTTTACCACATATCTGATTAAAACAGGTCACGCTAGTAATTCTAATCATACCACAAGTAGTTTTTTTTAGTGAAATTGGTAGTATGGGATCCTTTATTCGCTATAGTTAAAAATATCAAACACATTACCAACCATAATAGAAATCACTGCAGTGTTAATAATCATTTTACTGAAATATGCATATCTTATATATTAACAAACAGATATCAGAATTTTAGAGTTTTGTCCAGTCACCATGATAATAATAACCCAGTACCCAGTACATATGCACGAATGTCTTTTTATAAAAGTCTACAATCAAACACAAATGATACACTACAATGATAAAATCAGACAGTTTACCAGATTTCATCTTGATGCACGAAGTTGATGGGTTCAGATGTTTGCTGTGGCTCTGCCATGTCTTCTGACCAGTGAGTGAGTGTGTGTGTGTGTGTGTGTGTGTCAGGGTGCGTGGCCTCTTTCTCTCTGTTCAGCTCATGTTTCACCTGTGTGTACGCCACGCTGACACCTGTTTACTGTGGTCATGGAGACGGGTTCCCTGACACATGCACATCTTCAGTCTGTTCTCTGTGTGTGTGCGGGCATGTGTGTGTGTGTGTGTGTGTGTGTGTGTGTGTGTGTGTGTGTGCGTGCGTGTGTGTGTTACAGTGGGATGCATGAAGCCATTGGAGGGTTGCTGGAAGCTCAGACAGTTTTGTTTTCATTGTCTTTTTAGCTGCTGAGTCGCTAACATGAGCAAGTAAAATGATGTCCATGGCAAATGTTGCAAAGAGCTAAAGTGACACCAGAGGGCGAGAAGTGCAATCACTGCTGATCTTAAAGTTTTCTGTGTCATGAAAGTGGCTCTCTTTTTGCCTGGCTAAGTCACTATGGTAACATGCTGAACACATAACGTGGTTGGGAGCAGGTTACCGTCACAGCTTCAGTTTGAAACATTTGGGAAGCACCACACTTTCACAGATTCTTTTATTTACAGCATGTTTTAAGTGCGTTACAGATTCTCTGCAGGCGTGATCCATTTTAAATGTGTAACTCGTTAAGCCATACCTCACTAACATTAGAAATGAAGCCCAACTGTAAAGTTACAGTAGTGCTAACCGTGCATTGCACTCTCACTGGCATTTGCATGAATTCAGCTGGAGATGCAGAAAACGTGTAAATATTATACCTGATTCTAATCTTAGTTTCTTACACTGTTGGAACTGAAGCCACTAGAAGACAGAATACACACCACGAATACCTGTTCAAGCAGTTAAATCAATTTCACTTTGATCTGCTAAAGTGTTTTCCACGTCTCCCTCATTAGGCTGTGAGGTTTGATGTTTAAATGGATCCAAGTTAAAGTTTCTGAGCTCTGCACTCAGTGTGCTAAATCACCAGATTAATGGAGATTAATAATAATCTCTTATTCATAACAGTGTTGCATTTTACTGCTGTATTTTTATGTTCTTTGTAGATTTCTATCACCATTTTGTCATCATCGTCTGATAACGCCTCTAATTGAGTAGGCAACATTAACGGGGTCATTGATGCAGAACAGTAACGATGCGTGAAATGCTCTTTCGACGTGAGTGAGCACACACACACAGCCTGAAACAGAGAGTGCTGATAACCACCGTCATGCTACCCGGTATCCCTGACACGGGTTTTAGGTTTTGTCGAGCCAGCTAACGCCTCCTTTGTAACGTACCCCTCAGGTTATGTTCCACAGGAAAGAAGAAAAGAAAGAAAGAAAAAAACCCAAAAAAAGTCATAAACTCTGGTAACCTGCTTAAAAAGAGAACAAGAATTTTTGTTGTTTCCAGTCTTGAACAATGTCTTTTGTGCATGTGATATGATTTTATGTCATTAGAAAATGGTTTAAATAATAAAGTTTCTAAAGTGCTCCAAAAGCAGCAAAATAGAAGTTATTTTAATAATTTTGCAGCAAAATCTTTAAAAAGTGATAAATGGCTGCACTGAGTAAGGCTACTTTGACTGCAACGGCCGACATTAGCATATGTGCTAATTTTAGTATTTGGATAAATACATCATAACATAAAAAACAGGGATAGCTGCTGTTATGTCGCCCCAACCGGTCTCAGCAGATGGCTGCCCCTCCCTGAGCCTGGTTCTGCTGGAGGTTCCTTCCTGTTAAAAGGGAGTTTTTCCTTCCCACTGTCGCCAAGTGCTGCTCATAGGGGGTCGTTTTGGCTGTTGGGTTTTCTCTGTAATTATTGGAGGGGCTTTACCTTACAACAGTGGTTCCCAAAGTCAAGAGTGCTTCGGCCCCCTTAAAAAACAGAAAATCCCTTTGTATGTTTTTTAAAAAAAAAATGCAGCATCAGATGCAGCAATCCAATACAATGAAGCTGTTTCACCAGCTTGTAGCAGCTTATAGCACAAAGAAAAATAATAAAATGGATGCAGTAATTTGTGATGCACTTTACTGAACATTTAGCTAACAAGTGCAGCTCTTTGCATATATTTTTTCAAGGTGATTTTAGCATTACAAGCTCACAGTAACCCTGTCCAGAGCACACAGCGGTCATTTTTAACTCATATAATTCTTATTGTCTGATGCTTCCTGATCTGTAGTGAGCCACAAATTTTAAATCATTTCATTTCTGTTGAAGTTCTTTAACTAAAAAAGATAAAAAAGTGGCTGTAACTGTCACATCCTGTCACTGGGTGTTAAATACATGAATAGAACATTCAGCTTATAAAGATTCATCCATTAAAGCTACTTTTAAAATATATCATTAGCCTAATCAGCAATCACCTGTAACAGTTTTCTTCCATGTTGATTTATTTATGTCGTTGTCCCCGGGTCTTGGACCCAGGATTGCTGAGTTTTTGGGATATTTGGGGGGTTTGCCCACTTTGTGTGGTTTAAATTAGTGTTTGCCCCTTCTTGTTCCCTCAGTCTTGTCATTGTCAAGTTCACACGTGTATCTCTGTTAACGGTCACTTCCTGTTTTACTTTGCAGCCCTTTGCGTTGTGTGCTTTGTGTTTAGTTTTGCTTCCCCTTGTCTCGCTAGTGTGTTTCAGCTCACCTGTTCGCCCGGCTGTTTCCACTTTTCCTCATTACCTCCTGTGTATTCATTGTCTGCATCCTCCTCCTGTGCTTTGTTGCATTCGCCCTCATGTTGTGTGTTTCCAGTGCAGTGCAGTTTTGTTCTTTAATCTGGCTTTAGCCCAGTTTGCTTCCTTGTTATTCTTTTTGGAAAGACTCCAGCAATAAAGCTGATTGAAGTCTGGGGTCCTCAGTGGTGTCCTGACAATTGATTGTTGTTTTTGTAACTCAACTTGAGCTTGTAGACCCTCACAATAGAAAAAAATAGCTCTATTATGACATACCTGCAGTACAGGTAAAACAAAGGTGATGTACAAGAACAAAGAGATCATTTAATGGCTTACAGAGGATTTGAAAATGTTGGATCACAGGTTTTTCTTCTGTAATAGATCAGTCCCAAAGACAACATTAATGCTCCAAAGAGCAAAGCACAAACTCCTCCGGTTACGTAACTCCATTCAGACTGTTTCAAGGAAGAATCTGCAACAAAACATCAGGAGACATATTAATAATTAATAATAATGCACATCTATAAAAAAAATACACTGTAAATGTACAGAGCCATCAAATTTAACAACAGCATCATGACTTAAATCATCTCTTCTGCCCTCACCCCAGGGACAAATCTTGGGCTCCTTGAGGCTGACATGCTCCACCCTACAGGTGACCCTGTCCTTTGGGCCAGGTGTGCACTCCAGGTAAGAATGAACCTGATAGGTCCAGTCTCCATTTGTCATCACTTCACTTACGGTCACGCCCTCAGTCACTTCCTGCCCGTTCAGGTGCCAAGTCACAAGGATGTGTTTGGGGTAGAAGTCGTAAGCGCTGCACACAAGTATTGTGTCATGGCTGGAAGTGTGGTCCCCCTCCTGGAGCGTGATGCTGGGTTCAGCTGAAATCAGAAGGTCAGCAGCTTTAATTCTGTAAATCCCAAAGTGGGAATGTGCCCCCCGGTCTGATTTTGTTAAAAATTGCTGTAAAATATTTAAAGAAGAAACAGAACTAATGGATTTTAAAAACTGCACGGAAGTCTTAATTTTCTCATGCATTTTTAAAAAATCCTGTCTTATATCACAACAGCACCGGAAAAGAAGTAAAATGGAGCGCTGGCTAAAGATGTCCCCAGGTGTTAATGGAAGAAACCTCAGGCTTATGCTCTCATATAGAGTCATAGTCAAAATTCAGTGCGTTGTTCTTTTGTTGAAATGTAACCATGTAATTGCTGTATTACTGTCACAACAATATTTGTGAAATAGGAGGGTCAAAGGAAGGCACAGCGGTGTCACCTCACGGATGGATGGCAGAGTCCATCCATAGTCACTTAATGTCTAACATGACATCTTATACACATTTTTGTTCTGCTGCTTTAAGATGGCAAACTACAAAAATTGTAATTTTCTATAATGTGTTTGGTAATGGGCAGCACGGTGGCGCGGTGGTTAGCACTGTTGCCTCACAGTTAGAATACTATCTGGAAGGCCTGGGTTCGATTCCACCTTGGCCCGGGCCTCTCTCTCACTGTGTGGAGTTTGCATGTTCTCCCCGTGTCTGCGTGGGTTTCCTCCCACAGTCCAAAAACATGCGCTTACTGGGGTTAGGTTAATTGGCTAATCGAAATTGCCCATAGGTATGAATGTGAGTGTGTTAGCCCTGCGACAGACTGGCGGCCTGTCCAGGGTGTACCCTGCCTTCGCCCTATGTCAGCTGGGATAGGCTCCAGCCCCCCCGTGACCCTGAAAAGGATAAGCGGAAGCGAATGGATGGATGGATGGTGTTTGGTCATTTGGACAGCACATTTACTGTAACTAAAGGAAGTAGAAACAGGGTTGTTTTTGTGTTCACGCTGGCTTCCAGAAAACTGTTAAATCATTAATCTGTCGACACGCTGCACAAACAGTCTTTGTCCTGATCCAAGTCTGTGCCACACGTATGAGAAATGAATTCAAATCTGAGGGATACTGCAGAAATCAGAACATTTGAACTCATGTTTGCAGGAGTCTTACGTTATGCTAGTGTTTTGGTTATTTCTGATTATATTTCTGCTTCCTGTCATTAAATATTGTAACATTCTGCATAATCTTTTCATATATGGAATGAAATATTTGTGAACATCCACAGTACTGATAGCAATGCATGTATCCAGTGTTTGAATATTCACCCATGTTTTCCTCAATTCCGCTGAATATTGTATCAACATTGTTGGCACATATCAGCTGTTTCTCAATTTTTCTCTGCTGAACATCGAACTTGTCTTCATTAAAGCGAGACGCTGTGATTATTCCAGCTGGAGTCAAACCCGTCCAGTTGCCCACTGTGCTGTTGTACTGCATCGTAAACTCTTTGTTAAAGTACCAGTCAATCAGATATTCCACGTTGTCCCTGGAGTGCATAACACAGCAGAAGTCAGCAAACATGAAGAAGCCACTTCCATCAACGGAGCAATCTGAAAGCAAAAGAAAAAGTGTTGTGGAAGTTTTCTGCCATCAGAAATTCAGTGATTTTTCTTTGTGTGACTTGTTTTCACTGTCACGCTCAGCTGACCCTCAGCAAAGCAAAGAGAATCTAAACATGTGATTAAAACGGGGAAGACACAGAATCAGGAACTAAATACTAATATCTATAACCAAAAGCAGAATGCAAAATCACAACAAACTGAGAAGCTAAGCTGTAAGAAAAACTAACACACACACACAAACAGAGATATAACAAAAAAACAGAACTTCACCAAAGCACCGGGCCACCGACCCAGCACCACGACAGATTGAATATTTCTGCTAATGGAAGAAGAAATAAAGCTCGCTTTCTGTTTTAATACAAATCATAATGTTTTGCAGGTGATCCATTATTAAATGTTCACGTTGAAAAATCTTTTGTGTAAATATGAATGACAACACGAGGCTCATGTTATAAATTCCTGCACATATGATCCGGCCCTCTCAGAGTTTTCAGAGTTCACTTATATTCCTCAACACTAAGAGACATTTTAAATAGGTTTGAATAGTTTTACTGGTCCCGTCCGTTAGAGATCAGATTTGGCTCATGAACTTAAATGAGACGTGGCTGGTTAAGAGTAAAATACATCAACACTGAATGAAATTATGATTTGGTTATTAGCATTAGATGCTGAAGTTGCAGTTTTCAAGCACTGCTGTCTGTTGCACAGGTGCTCACAGCTTTTCTGAGTCTAATTTACAGACTGATAGGATGTGCCTTCATGTGTGGTCTGGGACAGGTTGATCTATTTTCCAAATCTGCCTGGAAACAACAGTCAAGTGGCCGCACAGATGTTGAAACTGTAACTGACGGTAATCGTTCCTGCTGTTCATACTGTGGACTTTGTGGCAACTTGTAGCAAAATAAACCATCAGAAGTTCCTCATTCACATCACTGACACTAACAACGGGGAAATGAAACAATCTAAATCAAACTGACTGTAGTTTAAGTTAATGCATCAAATTTTATACATTGGTCATAATAATTGAATATGAATTATTGGTGTAGAGCCTTTTCTCCAGTGAAGCTGTGCAAAAACAGTATAAAGTTACATGAAATCAAAAACACTTGAAAATTATGTTTACCGTGGTTACATGAAGCGAATGTTTGACTTTGTGGTCATACAAAGGTCAACGCAGTGTAAAAAGCCAAAGTTACTCACCCACCACCGCAAACGCAGAGAGGAACCTGAGCAGCAGCAGCAGGCAGCTGAAGCGTTTCATGCTGAAACCAAAATGAGGCACGACTGCCGCTGATTCTGAAACCAGCTGGTGTGCAGTTTGTGAACGACTCTTTCCTTCAGTTCCAGTTACACTTTCAGTTCACTCTGAACCCGGTGCTGTTTCATTCTCCATCATCTATCCATCCATCCATCCATCCATCCTGGGTCTGTGGGATCCAGGGGCAGCAGCCTAAACAGAGAAACCCAGATTCCTCTCTCCACCCACCTCCTCCAGCTTATTCGGGGGAGCACTGATGCGTTCCCGGGCCAGTCAAGAGCTATCTCTCCAGCATGTCCTGGTTCTGCCCCGGGGCCTCCTCCTGTTGGGACACGCTGGGAACATCTCACTCAAGAGCCGCCCAGGGGGCATCCTAGTTACTGGCTCCTTTCAATATGGAGGAGTAGCGGCTCTGCTCTGAGCCCCTCTTGAATGACTGCACTCTCTAAAGGAAGAATTCTTTTGCAAAAATGTCGGTGTATTTCAATAGTTTTCTATTTTTACCCACTAAAAATTGCAATGTTGTGTTTTTGCACTCGTGGGGATTCATTGTTGACTTCAGTCACTGACTGCAAACTTATGATGAACAAGTTTAAAAAATCCAGATCATGAAAAACAGTCCAATTTCTCACAGCGCGCTGTAAAAAGTCTGCGAAAGCAGCAGCTGTCAGGCTGAAGGGAACGCTGGTTCCTCTTTTTCTCGTTCAAACCAAACAGACACACATCATCAGCCAACACGAAAGGAAGAAAGAAAAATAGGCAGAAGCATGTCGAGTAATATCAGTGAATGCAGTTTAAAAAAAACTCGAGTGTCTTCATTAGTTTTACTTGCTCCATGTTGCATTTCTGCTTCTTTTTGTTTGGTCTCCGTTCGAGTCGGTCCATTCACACTGTGGCGTGAATCACTAAACACAATCTTTAGTTGAAAATGAATTCTATGGAAACAATAACAGGCAAATCTTTGCGATCCGTAAGTCTATAAATGAAATTCACACTCACATGTCTGTGGTATGAAGCTCCCTGGGTCAGCTGGTCAGCCACTCTATAATTGAAATGGATGCAACCAAACCTGTTCTGAACAAATGAATCTCTTTATTTATGTAGCCCCGCCCATATTTTATTTTTATTTTTTTTGATTGAAGAAGCTGGTTTTCTTAAAACATGCAACTCCTGTTTTCGGCCACCAGATGTCACTGCTGACCTTTCAAACAATGGGGCCACCCCTTTCATCATTCTATGGTTTTCTCCTTGCTCTCCGTGCATCAGGGTTACTCACGAGTTTCTCACTTTGACTAAAAAACACCTGATCTCAGGGTTCACCTGCAAACAGGAAGAAACACAAGTTTTTATGAACCCTAATAATAACAAGGAGCCTGAAGCTTTTTCATTGCACAGTTATGTGGAAATAATGACACAAGCAACATTTGTTGCCTGTTTCTGTATGCGAGTTTTAGCTTTGAGAGCAGGGAGCTGGGAGCTTAACTGACCTCACCTGCATATTTCATTTTACTAATGCCTTTATGACTAGAATGCTGCTTCTCCGACTCTGTACAGAGACCATTAGGTGAAGAAAAATCAGAGACTTGATGCTATTACGTCACATTATGTAGAATTTGGCCCCAAGTTTTGGTTACTTTATGCACACTGTGGCTGCTGATTGGATCCATAGATGTGGACTTCTCATGCAGTCTCACAGCGGTTCTGATGTATTGAAGCGTGTTCTTCGTCTGTCCACACTCACATGCAGGCCGCTGGTTTGTGTTCCTGTACGTGAAATTAATATTTTCCAGTTTTAAACTCTGCATTTGAAGTTTGGAGGGGATTTTGACTCACACACATCAATGATTTTCATCCTTCATCTGTATTGTTTTTTTTTTATGACATTACATGGCTATGGTGGCGCGTCTGACATTGTAGAGACAAAATATGGATTCCAGGCAACAAGTCAGGCTAAAAACAGTCTTACAAAGTCATGCTGACTGTTAACAAATAGCTTGTTTTTACTGTTTTCGTGAGGGTCCTCTGTCCTCTTGGCCATCCTGCTCTTTCTCTCTCTCGCCCCACCTTTTGCTCTCTCTTTCCTCCCCTGTCTGTGTGTGTGTGTGTGTGTGTGTGCGAGTGTGCATGTGTGCATGGGAGACTCGGCTTTGTGTCTCAGCGGTGGAGCACATGGAAGGTCTCCACCCAGTTCCTGCACCTGACTACACCTCCGTTTGCTGTTGAGTTGATTGGATCCTGACTGTAAGAGTCTGGAGCTTCTTTCAAGTCAGTGCCAGATTATTGTGCTGCAAGCGCACACGTTTATTTTATTGCGTTTTCAGCCACTCACTCGTTCTCACCTCTCTTCAGCGGACCGGCAGCAGACACAGTGTGCGAGACGTGGGCTCAAAGAAGGAGACAGAAAAGCACCACAGGAATGATCTGCACCTTTAAGACTTGTTTTCACAATAAAACCCCTTTAACCTCACCGCCGCGCTCTGCGTTTGTGTCCAGGTTTTACGAAGCTTAACAATTTTAGGCTTCGGCTATGAAGCAGGGCTTCTTCATCTTCATGCCAGCCTGGTGGGCTTTCTTTGAACAAACTGAATTCTGTTAGTGGAAACTTTGATTTCATCCACAGTGTGAGGAAAGGGTTGAAGTTGGGCATATTTTGGGATGTCCCAGATGAAAAGTAAACAATATAAAAGACTCATTGTGGCCTTAAAACAGTTACGCCAGGCTTGAGATCCTCTCCAAATTTGTCAGCGTGATGAAGTTATGAGATAGCTGACATCCCAAAGTGGCACTTTAATCAAACACATCACCTTATTTTACCACTGCCACTAAACCTGCAGTCAGTTTTTACTGCAGCACTAATCTTACTTCTTACTTTCCAAGAAGACAAAATGACTTTTCCCCCTGCTGACCGACTCCACAGCCCTGACACAGACACAGGAAGTGTGATGAGAAACCGTAAAGGTTCGATTAGCTGGTGAGTGGATGCGTCGCTGTGCAGTGTTGTGTGTTCTAAATTGGAAGCAATACAAGGCAAACAATAGGCAACATTTGGTGCACCAGTGTGGCGTGGAGACGGGGATGTTCGGTCCTGAATGCGTTCATATGAAACCGCCTGCACTAACACACTTTCTGCCAGGCTGCCTCTGAAAGGAGACGCTGAGAATTAGCAGCAGCAGCAGCTCAGGGCGACACCCTCAGAGTCAAAGTGAGACCGAGACAAACATTAAAGTATCTGAAGACAACGTTTAGCTTTTGAAACGGTGACGTGAGAGTTCCCATTAAAGTTTGTCACACGTTACGGCACCTCTGATGAACGAAGGCTCAACAAAGGCTCCCGGCGTTATCAGGCGTGCGTCTTTACGTCAGCGCGGCAGCACTTTAACCTCCTCTGATGCAGCTGCTGTTTGCTGTGGGGTTCGAATCACGCACCGCACACTTCAGACTCGGGCTCAATGACACACTTCGGTCTGTTTTCCAGCTGCTGATGCGGTCACTCTGATCAAAAACACTTTGTGCCAACACGGCAAAGATAGTTAAGAGAAATATATGAGCAACATTTCAGTTTATGCTCGATTTAGGTCATTCTGCAAACTGATTTCAGAGGGAAGTAATAAAATCATGTGTGTTCGTGTGTTTCTTTTGTTGTGGTTCGTATAGTGTTCCTGCAGCAGTGCTGCACTGTCCAACCATCAGAAAGGATGGAATGATCTTTGAGTCCTTTCAGCTGATTGTGTGTCTGTAGCTCATAAACTCATCCTGCCTTATCTGGACCTTCTCTCTTTACAGATAAAACCGATCAATCTCTTTCATTCTCTCCCCACCAGTGACATGTATTAGCTCTAGATATGCTGTAGTTGTGTAAGATGATCACAGTGACAGTACAGAGTTAAACCAGCCAGACAGCCATTCAGGGCTGCAGGGCGGCTGGAAGGCAGGGTACACCCTGGACGGGTCGCCAGTCTATTGTAGGGTTAGAGTTTAAACATGGAACTTTTTTTTTTTTTTTGCTTTATTAATATATTTCTTTGTTCATGGAAAAAAGCACCCAAATAACCGAGATGGCATCAGTCTGATGTGTTCTGTCTTCACCAGTTAGCTCACCGCCAACCACATCGCAACAGGAAAGGCTGCAGATAGCATATCTGCTCGCGCCAGTTTAACACATACCCTGTTAGTGAATGTTCCCATGATATATATACAGCACGCTGCATGCTCCTGTTACACAGAGGATTGCATAACGGCTCAGAAACATTTTGTTCTATTTGTAAACACCTCACGCTGATGGTGGCGGGAAATGTTTGCAAGTTTTTGATTGTGCGGCGAGAAAATGTAATTTTCCACAAACAGTTTTTTCAGGTCCTGTGAACTGAAACTGTTCTCTGCTGAACGTACGTTTAAAGTGTGAGAGGAGTAAACCAAAAAAGGGGTTCTAATTTATTTAAACACTCTCCCTGCACCGGTCAGAGCTCACGAAGTCACGGCATCAGCTGCTGACCGGGTCGCTGTTATTGATGAACGGTGTTCAGTCGGTGCTGCTTTATCAGTGTTTTTGTCCCAGAAAGCTCATAAACAGACTGAGCTGCTGTACACGTACGTACACACACACACACACACACACACACACACACACACACACACACACACACACACACACACACACACA
>JAVDPK010001292.1:184521-201844 GCA_034780415.1 Cichlasoma orientale | reverse complement strand
CCCCCCCCCGACAACTGTGGGGGCTGAGGGGAGAGAGGGAGGACAAAGGACACACTGTGGAAGAGAGACGGAGATTAATAGTAACTATTACTTATGTAACTTACTAAAATGAACATTACTTTGTAACTGTTACATTATTCTTTTTTCCTGATTGTTTTGCTGCTAATTTATCTTTCCACATTAAAATAAACCCACCACTGAAATTATAAACGGTTCATTTCCTCATAACTGGTTAAAATGATGAATTCTGTAGATCAGCTTATTGAGGGTTCATTTTAATGTTCAACTAAAGCCAAACCACAAAAACGAAACAACTGTCATCTCAAACCTGAGCATTTGCTTTGTCTTGTTTGGTTATTCTAAAGTTGGCCTTATTTCTGAGGGTCCAAGTCCTATAAAGTCTTAATTCTAACTGCCTTAAGCTGCTGTGATCCTAAAATTGCAGCAAGTATCAAATAATGACACCAAAAGGAAACTGTGATTCAGTTGTTACTGATATTCTCACAGGTGATAGCTGTCTCACCCTGAGCCTGGTTGTGCAGGTCTCTTCCCATTAAAAGGGCGTTCTTCTTTCCCACCATCACCAAGTGCTACTCAGAGGAGGATCATGTGAACATTAAGGTTGAAAGCTGAAATTTTTTTCGGTTGCTGGGGTTTTGTACAGTACTGCATCACAAACAATATATGCTAGGCCTGTTTTCAACACAGAAGTTCATACATACAAAAAAAAGACGTCGACAACCAGGCCGCCTGTACCACAGTCAGGCTGTGTGAGGCCACATGCTGGCTCACTGCAGCTATTGTGGAAAAAGTGAAGAAGTTGACAGTGACTTAAATTAATCATCAACTTGTTTTTGACACTATCTTTGATTTAAATCATGTTTCTAAGACCACTCAATCCAAGACACAAATACTGCTAATAAATGTTCCACCAGAGTCTGGTTAACCCGTACAGATTCATAATCAGTGACAGATTATTCAGAAGGATTACTGCACAATGTCCAATTTATATCTGTGTATGAGTACTCTGACATTAAGTAAACACAAAAGAGCTCCAGCAGGTCCCGGGTATGTGCCCCATCCTGGGGGTCCGGGGGGCAGGGGGGTGCTGAAGCCTACACCCTGCAGAGGTTGCCAGTCTGTCACAGGGCTAACACAGAGAGACAGACAACCATTCACACTCACACCTATGGGAAATTAAGAAGTACCGGAGTACCCAGAGATAACGCACAAACCCGGCAAAAGTAGAATCAAACCCGGAACCTTCTTGCTGTGAGGCAACAGTGCTACCACTGCACCACCGTTCTGCCCCGGTTTATGCTCCAGTTTTGGTGAATCAAATTCAAGGATTTTAATAGCTGCTCAGCACTAATAAGCAGATATGTGTGTTTCTATGTTCCATCTGTACGGTTACGTACGGGTGCAGCACACAGGTATGTTTTTCATCCCCCTGCCAACAAAAAACATTTTATATAACTCAATCTTGGCAAAAACAGGATTGTTTGTCTGATTGTGTTTTTAGTAATTCTCCTTTGAGACAATGATTTACTCCTTCTGTTCTGCCAGCACTGGACCGTTTGAACATCCTTGTTTTCAGCAGCCTAATCTGCAGAAATAATTACCCCACAGCCACGCAGAGGCGTTCTTCGTGTCTGTGTCTCACTGTGTTTTTGTGCACAGCTCTTATCGAACATTTTGAAACATGAAAGCTATTTTACTGTGGCTTATATATAATGTTCCTTTTGTCTGCCCTTTGATGATGTTTTTAATAACTTTGTACATGTGAGGCAATGATTCCCAAATGGCGTCCCTTGGAGCAAGTCCAGGTGTGCCTCAGGATTTTGGGTCAACCGTACAATACAACAGTGCACAAAAAGGAATGAATGAGATTTAAATGTACTGCATTGGTACACAGGTGAAACAGGCTGCTTTCTGTGTGAAACAGGGCAAACCACAGCTGAGTGTATCAAACGTGACTTCTTCTGATGCTAAATTATTAACAAATCTGAAAACATTTTGGATGACACACACAGGATATTTTGTGCAGATGTCAACTCTGACGTGCCTTGAAATTTTTTGGCTGACCCTTTGGTCTGCCTCGGGAACAAAATGTCCTGATTTAAGATGATAGCATAGATTCAAGGTGCATTTACTGATAAAAATGTTACATGTAATTAATTTGTTGATATATTGGGCAAACCCCCAACCGGTCACGGCAGATGGCTGCCCCTCCCTGAGCCGGAGGTTTCTTCCTGTTAAAAGGGAGTTTTTCCTCCCCACTGTCACCAAGTGCCTGCTCTTGGGGGCCGTTATGTTGGTGTTTTCTGTGTTATTGTAGGGTCTTAAAGCACCGTGAGGTGACTGTTTGGTGCTATGTAAATAAGACTGTATTAAAATTTAAGTGAATTGAATTTGTTTGTAGTTTGGTTTGTTGAGATAAAACCTGCAGCCTGTTTAAAGGTTTGAAAGGTGAGAGCGATGAAGCAACATATTATCCTCGTTCCACAAATTGCTCTGCAGTGCATTGTATGCATAACTCTTCTCATTGTGTTTATTATCTGATTCCGTTTGTTTGTTTTAATTCCAGCTACAATATACCCCCCTTGGACTACCACAAAGATCCAAACAGCAGCCAGAGATAGACCGGCTGGTGAAATATTTAGCAGCGAGGCCTCTGCATCGCATTCTTAGGAGCTGGTGCAGGCCAAAACAGAGCAAAAAGGATAGTGAATAGGAGACACCACACCAAATATATGGTAATGTTATATTTCTGCAGGGTGCATAAAAAGATACTGGAACTTTAAAAACCACAGAAACAGCTACTTAACACCTGAGATCTGTGGAGTTTGAGTGCCAGGTTAGTGTAAATGGTGTCTCCGCACTAAACTGCAAAGAGACAAACTGACACAAAATTGTGCCAAGCAACACAAACAACAATAAACAAAAGCATTCATTAACGGTTCAGTTTTATTGGATAAGCAAATTAGAAAACTTTACCGCATGGAGAAAGAAACTGAGCCAGAGTGACGAAGAGTGAATGATCTAAAGTTGTGTAACGGCATGTGCACAAGTAGCAGCATCAGAGGTGAGGCCTTATCAGCTTTGTGTGCTCATGTGTGTGTTCTTGTTTAGTGGGTTGCACAGATGACGCGGTAACATCACTGCGGGGCCCCTCGGACACTCACCCTCTCTGTTAGACGTCAGCAGCAATGCTTCTGGGCAGTGATTGGTCAGCACTCCCAGGGAATTCCAGCAGCAGGATATCGTGCTCCTGCCCAATGACTCCATGTTTCACTGAAATATCCAGTTGCAAAATCTGCCCACACGACCTGCCCTGTGTGAGAGTCATTGGACTGGACCATCATGGTGACGATAGGGTTCGCTTTCAATTCATCATTTGATCCGTACTTTATTAAGTGCACCTGTTAAACTGCTCATTAACTCAAATATCTAATCAGCCTGTCAAATGGCAGCAACTCGCTGCATTCAGGGGCATGGTTAAGGTGATCTGTTTACAGAGAATGGTCTGAAAAAGATGAGAACATTCAGCAAGCGGCAGTTCTCTGGGTGAAAATACCTTGTTGATGTCAGAGGTCATAGAAAAATGGCCAGACTGCCTCGAGCTGATAGGAAGACAACAATAACTCAATCACCACTCGTTAAAACCAAGATATGCAGCAGAGCATCACACTGAAGTAAACGGCTACAGCGGCAGAAGACCACACTAGCTGCCACTCCAGTCAGCTGAGAACAGGAACTGAGGGGACAGTTTGCACAGACTCGCCAAAATTGGACAACAGACGAGTGGAAAATGTTAACTGGTCAGAATTTGAGGTAAATAACACGAATGGATGGATCCATCCCGCCTTGTAGTACTGGTTCAGACTGCTGGTGGTGCTGTGATGGTGTGGAGGACATTTGGTGGCAGTGGCGCAGTGGGTAGGCGCACCCTGCAACCGGAGGGTCGCTGGTTCGAGTCCCCGCCTGAGCGCATGCTGTCATTGTGTCCCTGGGCAAGACACTTAACCCACATTGCCCAAGTGTGAATGTCGCTGTATGGTTGGTGTTGGGTGGTGGTCGGAGGGGCCGTAGGCGCGGATTGGCAGCCATGCTTCCGTCAGACTTCCCCAGGGCAGCTGTGGCTACATTAGTAGCTTACCTCCAAGTATGATTGAGGTATGAATGGATAGTGCATGAAATTGTAAAGCGTCTTTGAGAGTCTTGAAAAGCGCTATATAAGATTATACTGTGTGATGCTGTTGTGTCATCATGGACCAAACTCTCTCGAATATTTTGTAGCGCCTTGTGGAATCTATACCATAAAGAATTAAGGTAGTTCTGAATTCAAAGGGTCATAAGCTCTGCGTATTGACTAAAAGAATAAGGTGGCAAATACAAGAGCTTCCTTCATATAGGGTAGCTGTGCTCAGCCTCAGAGACAGGGTGAAAATCCGGAGGGAGCCCAGCATAGGGAGGGAGGGATGTTATTTCTGAGGTAGCAAAATATGAAATAAAAGCCATCAGTCTGATCTGAGAATGTTGCACAGCAAGCATAAAAAAGCTTCAACCCGAGATAAACTCTACTTGTAATATCCCAGGGATCTTAGACTGTACTGATAAGATAGCCACAGAATCTGATGTCCAAAAAGTGAAGCCAGTGCAAACATATCTTGGAACTGGATTCTTTGTAAAGCAGCAGAGCTCCTGGCTGCAAAAGAAGAAGTCGCCTTATGCAGACAAGAAAAGGAGCTCTCTGCTCTCTTAATCTGTGACTTCAGTAAACGTAATCAGTCTGTGGTCTCTGTGGTGCCACGTACTGTTAAATACAGCATAGTGTTCATTTTGTAAAATATGATCTCAGTTATGGAGAAAAAACGATGATGAATGCTTCAGGGTGGGTCTACTTTATGATTCGACTCTCAGAGAAATAATAAGCAAATTAATCTAGTTGGACATGACCTCTTTCCTTGCTGCGCACACTGTGCTAACACATCAATGCACAAAACACTTTGACAGGCTGAAGATATTAATTTAATGCTATGAGCAGCATGAAATAAGATGCATTAGTCTAAACAATCTAACATTGAACTTTATTTTGTTTTAATGACTTGCTGTGCCATACTGGGAGCAATGACAGAAGAAATCATTCAAGCTATCCTCGCACGATCCCTGCAATCACGCTCAGTAATCAACCTGCGTTTCTTCATCACCTCATTCGTTCTCCCCTCTCCATTTTACGACACATCAGTAACTCGTTCAGCATTTTTCACCTCTTCCAAGAAGCAGGCCGTAAAACAAACCGAGCAGTGTTTGTTCAGTAGGCCGGCTGCCAAGTGTGTGGCAAGACAGATAGTAGAAAGAGAGAGAGACAGATAGCAGAATGAGTGACCCCGCAGTCTGAGGTCAGAGCTGATGTAGAAACTTGGCAGGAACAGGAAAGAGTGTAATCTAGTACGAGTTGTTGAGTCATTGGAATCTGTTCAATAACTGGCTCAGGTTCATTTGGCTGGGAGTCATGCCGTGACGATGGAGCTGACAGCCACAGATCGCAGGGCAGAGCCGCGCCTTTAATGGCAAATACGACGAGAGGAGTGCATTTTCAAGTTGACCCTCATTTCAGGTCTCGAGTCCTCCGGGGCGTCCAATCAGGTGTTAAAACAACCGGGACCAAGTGGGTCTTGATAGAATTCAGAGAACTTCAAGTGTCAGATCAGTCTAGATTTTTGGACATGTAATCTTAGAAACATGGTGTCCAGTAACACTGCGAGGCGTCAGTTTTGACCAGGATTTGTCCTTCAAGGAAACGTGTATGACTGCTTCCTATCATCAGCACAATGTCCCCAAAATTAGAAACATCGAGGGAGCCGAGGCCAGAGCAGTTTAAGGTGTGTCTGCACTGGCTTCATGTTTCACATTTCAAATACAGTTTCTGTTCTTGTTGCTTGTTTGTTTGTTTGTTTGTTTGTTTGTTTTCAACACTTTTTAAATTAATTTCAAACATGAACAAATACAGACAAGTCACATTTTTTTTAGATCTTTTACTTGTACTACATAAAGGATGTAGAATAGGCAGCTACTGATGAGACTGTAAATGACAGCAAATATTTACAGTGTAACTGCACGACAGATGCCCTAAACTGCATTCTTTCTAAAGACCAGCAGGGGTCACTCTTCAGGTAGCAAAAAGATAGTAAATTGTACAAATGATCCCCCGAGTCTTTTTAACATGACTTTACTGATGGGTTTATGGTCACAATGACCTTTTCATAAATGATGATTTCTGCTGGAGTCAGAAGGAACATAACAGGTTAGGTCTGTGTGATTGACAGCTGGCTATGAGCTGGCAGTATCTGTCAGTCTGATCCACTCCTCTCTGCTCGTTTGGTTTCAGAACACTGTGATGCTAAAGGCCAAAATTCTGGTTCAAGATAGGGCTTCCCTCACTGGTGGGTGACATCACAGCAGCTACGTCCATCTTTCATGTACAGGGACACAGAGGAAGTTAATGCACATGCATTTTATTGGTTTACTTTTTTAAAATTTTTTATTTTAAGTAGTGGAGAGTGCAGAAGGCCCACTGAGGGGCTGCCTGGCCACAACAGCTGAGGTGGTCTTTAGCAGGGTATTCTCATCCTCCATCAGGTCTTCCTGGCATTGGTGGTCCTGACAGGGGCATCTTTAAAAACTGGAAAACAAAAATAATGCTTTTCCAACCAAAACACGAAGTCTTTGTCTGTCTAGCTGGTCCAGGACGTGAACATGGACCCAGTTAAACACTAAGAACCAGAATTCTCTTGGTTCTTTTTCAGAGTAGATTTGCTCATTTCATTTTAGTTTTCTTTTAAAAATGTTCACTTTCAGTTCAGGTTTTTTATTAGTTCCAGTATTAGTTAGTTCCTAGTGTTTTGTTTTTTTAACTGTAATAACTGACGTAGACGCTGATCCTTGAAATCTAATTCAAGTGCGCCACCTGCTGGACACATATTTACTGTCGTGTTCCTATAACTCAGCAGATGAAAATCAGATTTGTGTCAGACAACGATTAAAAGTTATCATAATTTTATTCCAAACTGAATCTAACTTGGCTGCCACGTGGAGACAGTGGGTTCAGATATGAGTATAAATACCATAAATCCAAGCATCTACCCCAAACAATAAACAAATAAAGAAGCAGAGGAGACTGACGTGAATTTATAAAACTTTTTATTCGTTTTTTTAATCGAAGGCTAACTGAAATGTGTCTGATTTATGTTCTGTGATAACAACAATAAACCATTGTCTTTTGTTTGTAACAGAGAAGAAAATAACGTAACAAACCCAGCAACACAGAGCATCCAATATAAATTAAGATACACAAATAAGCAGTTCTTATCACTGAGAATAAGCAGGCCTCTATATAAGTGCATGAGCCATGCTGTGACAGATAATAGACTGAAGTTAAACCCTCAGCACCGCGTTCATCCTTTTTCTGTTTTTTTTTTTCTTTAAATGAACCTGGTGCTGAGTTTGAGCGATGGGAAACCCGGCGTTTGCTGAGAACAGATCAGGGTTCCCACACTTTTATCTGGTCCCGGGTGAAGATTTCACTGCGAAGCTGCAGTTTTGTTTTTCCTGCACACAATCGCAGCGTTTTATCACGCTTTTCTCAGACGTGTGGACCAGCTGCGTGTAGGAATCCCACCGAGAACAAACCGGTCTATTGTACAAGCCCCACAGTTTACATGCTTGCAGGATAAACGTCAAGGACACGTGGAAGACTTCTACAATAGTCACTGCGGTGTAGATACAGAGGCTTATTTAAATACAAACACATAACATAACTGCGAACAAGAGTGCTTTTGTATATTTTTTCTTCAACATTGTCAGAGGCGCCACGCGGCGCTGATTCAGAGAGCAGACAAAATCTCAGTGAGAGGAGGAAATGCTTCTCCAGTCTACCTGTGTCACTTTAGTCATTCCATGTTAAGGTCTAAATTAAAAATTTAGCTTTCATTTCTTTTACAAGTGAAAAGTTTAAAACAGAAATTGGAAAAAAAAAATGTTTCTTGAACTTGTGTAAAGTGGTTTCATCTTTGGGAATGTCTTAAACGATGCTGAGGAGAGAACACCGCGCTGTTCACAGGCAAATGTTGCGTCGCATTAAATGTGTGAAGAAAAATGATCATTCAGCAGCAGCAGCATGGCGAGAGCTGGCGTTCTGTTTGTGTTCACAAATTTAGCACGTAATGTCCTGATCGTGGAAGTCCAGCTTTCCCAAAAGGAAAATGATAAGAAGTTGGAATGATAATAGAAAAAAAGTAGAAGCAGCCACAGAGGTTCTGTAGATGTCTGCTTTTTCATTTTTCTTTTTTTTTTAAGCATTTTTAAGGACATTTTGTCCATTTTAGCTTAGAAATATTGAATGTTTCCCCTCGTTTTTTCCCTCATACATTACAGCTGTGACATTTTAATATTTTGTGCTGTCCGAGGTTCTGCATTAAAAGGCAACAGTAAAGGAGTTTTAAGTGTGAGTCTCCGATCACGCTGGACACCAGAAGGCACACATGTAGACGCTGGGCCGAGTGAGGAGACGTGGTGATTGGTCGCGAGGACTGGGCGCTCACATGAAGACCGATACTTGAACTCATAAGTGCATGATGCAAATGGGAGCTTTAGCTAGCTTTAACACAGGCTGATCTCAGGTGATGCTGATGCACCAATCACACCGGTTTGCGCTTCAGACAGCTGCACGCTAACAACCTTAAACTGTAAAAAAACAAAAAACAAAAAGGGCACTTTAAAGCAGAAGTACATTTTCTTGTATTTACACGTCCTCCTCGGGGAGCTGCAGGTTTTTGTGTGTTAGGTAGTTTTACACTCTCAACGTTTACAAATGGAAAAAAAAAAGTCTTTAATGATATGAACTTTTGAATTGAAGTTAAACCTTTTTGTTCTCAAGTGAATAAACAACAACAACAACAACAACAGCAACAATAAAAAACTGACATTTAACACACTACGTTAAAATTTGACTAATATCATCAAAAAGGCAAATAGTAGGTGTATTGCAACGATCTTTGCGGCATCACTACCAAAAACATCTATCTTCATCATCATCATCATCACCGACAACAACAATCTCATCACCATCATCATCATCATCATCATCATCATCATCATCATCATCATCATCTGAGACAGTGTGGCCTGGGATGATTGACAGCCCGAGCTAGCCACTCACATTTTGCCCGTCTCAGCGCAGGCAGGCACACTTGTACGACATAGCAACAATAATAAACAATGAACGTTTCCAAGGAGACTCAAAGACGACCGACCCAATGGCAGCAAGGGCCGGGTCCGGAAGGAGCTCTGTCATTGGACAACAGCCATCTCTAGGGAACAGGAACAGCGTGTTCAGACAGGAAGACGGAGAGGGAGGGAAGAGCCAATCACGGCGTGTGAAACAAATGTTTTTGCTATTTAATGTGGTTCACAATGAGAAAAATCTGTGTGTGTGTGTGTGTGTGTGTGTGTGTGTGTGTGTGTGTGTGTGTGTGTGTGTGTGCGTGTGTGTGTGTGTTTTGATTGCGAGTGTGCGAGAGGGAGGGGTGGTAGGAGAGTGATCTCACTTGACTTGCTAAGAGGGAGTTTTAACCTTCACAGATGCCCTGTGAGTGTGCCAGGGCTGTATATGTGTGTGTGTGTGTGTGTGTGTGTGTTAGCTACAATGTGAATATACAAAAAAATGACACACAAGCACAAACAGTCATCAATCACAGCCTTGTTATGGCGCAGAAAAATTGAATAAAGGGGGGGACGCTGTCAGTCAACACTTATGGGAGTTGTTGTGGATGTCGAGGGGGGGGGGATTAGGAAGTGGTTACCTGTCATTTAGAGCTACATGTGTTTCTAACCCTGTTTCCTGTGTAGCGTTAGGGGGGAGCGACCCTCCACAGCCCGGTGACCCTGCAGTTCTTCTCTGTCTTTTAACTTCTGAAAATGTCTCTCAGCTCCGGTCACTGGGGAACATGTTGAAATCTAACGAGGTGAGCTGTGAGCTGGGCTCGCCGTCATCCTCTGTGTTTTATTTTTTTTATTTTTTTTGTGCTGGGGGTTGGTTTTTGCTGACAAGGAAGGAATTTTACAGCTTCATGTTCATTCCTGTACAGCTACACTACAGAGGCTGTTATTCTTCTACAGGAATCAATGTGAATTTTCCAGAATATATAGGAGGCAGTCCATGAACACATGCTCCTGTTGTTTATCTATTTTAATTCAAGTATGAAAAATATGAATAATAAAATCTAGTGAGATTTTGGACTAGAAGTAATAGAGTGCAGAATGGTCCATTGATTCAGTTTATATATTGGTGAACGTGGAGCTGAGCTTCCAACTTTTTACCTCAGATAGTAAATACAGAGCAACTCTGGGTTTGGACAAGCGCACACCTGTAATCAGGTTCTACACAGTTCTACACACTTATTGTCTGGTCTGTCATCGAATTCGATGGTGATGAATCTTGTGTCAGATCGATGTTCAAAGACTGCAGAGTCTCTGCCAGTTCATTACAAGCTACAAACTGATTTTTTTTTTAATTAAGAAAAAGTTACAACCGTTCAGCTAGCTAATGTGCCTTACTAAACTACTACTGTTTTACACAAAAAAAAAACAGCAGGACATTAAAAAGAGGAATAAAAAAGCAGGTACATGTTATGATTTCTGTTTGACCTGTTCAGCTGACATCTCTTCATTTGTGCCCACTAACTAAGGTAGGCTAAAGGTAGGCTAAGGCCTGGATTGTGTTTCTGCGTCGGGTCTTTAAGGGGCCTACGTACGTAACCAGAAATCCCCTCTGAACCCTACGTGGTAATCACAGTCCTTGCAGGCTGCGTGCACCTAACATATATTTTTCAAGAGGTGCACACCAGGTTACGTCGCAGGATTTAGAGGGGATTTCCAGCTACGTACGCAGGCCCCGCAAAGACCCGACGCAAAAGCGCAATTCAGGCCTAAATTATTCATGACTGTATGTGAACAAGGTTTGGTATTCTCCTGCTAGTTAATGTATTTATACTTTATCTGCTCTTCAAGCTGGAAGGGAGAAATAAAATCCCTTTTTCCTCCCTGCGTCTCCCTCCGAGCTAACACAGCCCTGTGGCCCTATCTGAGCCACCACACTGTTAGCAATTAGCGTGATAGCAGGTGAATAAGATAAGAGTGCTGGCTGAAACCTCTGAAGAGCTAAAACACTAATAAAAATGAAGAAGTTTTTCTTTAATGCAGTTTTTTTTTCTGTAAATTATTGGTATTGGTATCTGCTATGGACCGAATAGTATTTTTGAGGCTACAGGCCAAGAATTTCAAAGTCAGTGCATCCCTATCATAAATTCGATAGTCAAAATTTTCAGGAAAACACTGATTATGAAAGGCAAATACTAAAGTTTAAAATGAAAATTCAGTTATTTTGAACCCGTTTGAGTCACGAAAACAACAAAATATAAATAACAGACGTCTTTTAGGGTCTTTATGTCCTTCATCACACTCTTTGAACAGGCCAAGATTCAAGGATACAAACGGATGAAACTAAATCCCACAGATCAATGATGGGACATATTCTTTGCTGACAGCCCAACGAGGCGTATACGGGACAATCCTGATTAATCTGTTCACCAATTCTGCGTCTAGTTCATTCCTTCAAGTTTAAGAGTTAATCTAAAAGATATTCCCACAGGGCACCGCCGCAGCCTTAACACACTTTTTAAGCCTCTTTCCCGACACAAACACAAAAGCTCCTGGGCTAATTAGTTAACAAAGCTCTGAAGGAGAAGTCAAGCTTCATCAGTCAGGTGACTGACAGCTGCCTGTCCCCCCATCAGCAGCGTATACTGGCCTCTGGCTGGCCTCTGCCATCTTTGACACTCAACCCTTAACCCCATACCGTGCGCATGCACAGACACACACATTAAAAATCATTCATGCTCCCAAACAGACAGATAGATATATGAGAGGAAAAAAACACACGCTCACATTCTTCCTTATTTTCTCAAAGATGCACACTAACACACTCATGCACATTAAAAAACAACCTCTCTCCCCCTTTCACCCCTCCCAGCTGTTGTGCCTATAGTGCATACTTGCAGCAGATAAAGAGGGGCCTTATTCTAAGGCGAGCCATTCTACTTGACCTTCGCTGGGCCTTTTCACTCTTTCACTCCCTTCAAACTGTCTTTGGGGCTTGCTCACTCTCAGCTCAATGTGGCTAGTCCATCACGGGTGAGGGCTGGGGCGCTACCGCGGGTCTTGAAGGGGGAATACCCCAAATACACCCCCTCTTACCCCCCACCACCCCTGCCCTTATACACATACACGCACACACACTCAAAAGCCCCACCCTCTCAGAAATCACCCTGACTTCAAAGTTGGTGTGCATTCATTAATTGCCCTTTGAATTGATATCAGAGTGTCACAATAAGAGTGTGAAAGGAAAAAGAGGCTTTAATGAAGCATAGAGCGGCCATTCATCTGCAGATAACTATGTTTTCATGCTTGGATAGTCATCATGCATGGGCTTATTAGAAAAAACTCACGAGAGAGGGAGGAGTATGGGGTGAGGAGAGGGGACAGAGAGACAGGCAGAGCCCCGGGGCAGAAGAGAGTGATTTGGTGCTCGACCACTTGGCCCTCGTGCCCCCCTTTGCCCTCGTGCCCAGGGACTCACTGAGTGACACATTCATTCTTTCAGTGGACAGACAGAGCCCTCTTCACCAGACACTTGGCTCAGGCCACTAACAGCCAATAACTACAGGATCTATCAAGATCTTATTGGTTCCGTCTTTGTCACATCTGATGACAAAACAGCAAATGGTAACTTATTAGGGTGATTATTTTCCTTATGATTTTATTTGCTGATTTTTTCACAGTTATATGATTGAAGACTTTGGTCCGTAGAATGTTGGAAAATGTGCGTCACAAAGTTTAGAAAAATCTAAGGTCACAACTTTATTCAATTTACAATAAAACAAAATAGAGGAAAGCATCAAATGCGCATGTTGGTGAAGCTAAAAAGAGAGTCGGAGGCATGTTTACATGCTGACTGGCGTGCTTGTTTCAGCTTAGCAACTTACTGAAAAAGCACAATAAGTTTTCAACTATGAGATTTTAATTGACCCAGTTTTTAACATCCAGAAATAAGAGGAAAATTAATCCTGTTATATAAGGTAACACCGACCCACTGTCTTAATTACAAAGAGTACTTACATGCATAGATGCACCCCAAAGCATATAACTACTGACTCTACTGATCATACATTTAGTATGTGAGATATAACTGAAATAAATAGAGGGACTAATCTTTAGATGATAACTATAGTTCATATACAAAAGTTAATGTTAAAAGTCAGTCTGAGCTAAAGCCTTGGACCAACTGCAGCCTCTGTGCTCTCAACCCATCCTTCACTTCCTTCCTTCACTCCTATCCCCTCGATCTGTTGTTTTCTCCTGCCATGGCATTGATCCAGGGTGTGCCCATGTGTCACATTTGCAGCACGCCATCTTCACCCCAAGTGGCAGAGAAACCCCGAGTCCCTCCTTCACCCGCATTATTTACACAAACAAAGTCCTGCTCCGTTTCTGTGACAAAGCCAGCTAAATCTTTATGGCTCTTTCATGTATTGTCTGCTCACGGTTCCCTTTTGTCCCTCGGCCATTGGCCTGGGCCACGGATACAATGAGGCCGGCAGAATGGAGGCAGATTGAAGGAATGCGCCTCAATAAACCTAATTATGACATGATGACTGCGCTCACCATGGTAGGGGTTTTTCAAAGATCCCGGGCTTATTCAATTAGCCCTTTCCAGGATCCCCTTTCACCAAATAAAGTTATCCCTTTGACTGTTTGCATTGCAGAGTGGAATGTGTGTGTATGCATGCATGTTGTGTACGCACACACACACACACACACACACGGCTGGCCTAAATGGGAATGTATTGGCCCTCAACAAGGCTCCTCTGTATTATCTGGCTAATTTCACCTAACTAAGTATGGATGCTAAAAGATACACTGTGAAAATGTGTAGCAGGAGGAGGGAGGAGGCGGGGACACGGTGACTGTTTTAATCATTAACTTTGTCTCCAGGGTTAATTACTATGAGCTTGGGAGTTTGGTGCAGCCCAGTGATAGGCCTGGAGGGCCAGCTTTACTGTCAAGGATGTATTTATTTGACTGAAAAAGAGGAGGCATTATGTTTTTGAGGAACATTTTCTTTGACTTTTAATTTACTTGCTGCATGGGAATTTGGAGGAAAATGTTGACTTATATGTCAAAAGGCGAGCTTTTAGACACTTTTTAATGTTTGAGCTCTTATATAATTAGTTGAGCAACAGGCTGCTAACACATTTCACCCTTTAAGAAATACCTGTATATCCTTAAGGTTGACTGTGACTGTGACTACCAGTAGGGCATTAATGCTATAAAGCCACTTTTCAACAAAAAGGTAATCACCAGGTTATTTTAAAAAGCAAAATGTGGGTGGCAGTGGTGGTATTATTTTAACTGTTTGATGTCAGTTCATAGGATAAGTGACGTTATGTGTTGCTCCAGATTAAACAGCTGGACGAGTATAAAGGCAGCAGCCAAATTTAAAAATGGGAACTTTTAAAAATCAGGCTTGAAAAAGCAATAAATCTATGCATAATCACCCCACAAACGGTTAATACAGAGCTTCATTAGAAAACTTATATAGAGTGGACTGACTTTCCTTTGTGCGCTCCGGAGGATGCGGCCCAGATATGAAACGAGCTGTGCGCCGCAGGCTGAGGGAGAGAGACAGAGAGAAGGAGTAGGAAACAGAGGGAGAGGGGCGGTGTTGCTCTCCAGATGAAAGTGGAATGAAATAAAAGAGTCGATTTAATCTGCTTGAAGAGATTTGGGGAGCAAGTGGGGGTAGAAGAGGGGGGGAAAGGAGTGGGGTGCACAGGGTTTGCGGAGTTGTGCGCAGCGCAGGACGGGTGGCCGGGAGGGGGGGCGCCATTGTGAAGCTGCGCTCCGGGCCAGACCGAAGTTCTCCGGGGAGAACATTGGTCCCCATTCACCGCAAACACTCTTTAATACACTCCCTCCATCATTAAATGTGACATAGCACAATATCGACATCATTTAGAAGACATTATTGATGTTCGAGGGGGCAAGGCCGGGACTCATCAAAGAATCAATAATAGATCGCGCGTTACAGGCTGGACACGGCTCAGAATTCATGCGTCAGGGCGGAGAAGGCCACTTTGTTTTGTTGATCAATTACATTCTGAACATTATGACAAACGCAGCAATTAGGCTTCATCAAATGCTGCTTAATGGGACAATGTTGCTTTAAGCGCGGGGATCACACGCGCGGCACAGCAACAAAGTTATTCAAAGTTGACTCGAGTCACACAATCAAATAGAGGAAAATAATAAACAAAAAAATGGGAACCCAAAATTCGGACTTCTTATTAACTTAATTGTCAATTTCGTATTATTTTATTGATTCGTGTTTTTAATCACCCCGCATTATTGCCTGGCACTTGTTCTTATCTTACATTCAAAGCAGCTGATCGACTGTAAATGTTTAATGTACATTTTCAGCGCGCCTGTGAGCGACAGCGAGCGTGCGCAGGCTCTGGGAGCGAGCGCGCAACTTTGGGCGATACGTGAGTGGATTTCAGAAGCCTCAATTGTCATTCTGAATGGCAGCCGGCTTCTTTAGCCGACCCCAAAAGGAAACATTTTGTAGGTGAAAACGGCCATTTTCCCTCGGTGAACGGCCCTCTAAACCGCGCCGGAGCGCTCGCTGAATAATTCATCCTTCATTGCGATCTCATAATGTGCGTCGTTGGGCTTTTCTGTGCAGAAGCTCTTCTCTCCCCCCTTTTTTTTTCTTCTCGGGTTGAATTATAAGCAGGTTGCCTTCTTCTTCTTTTGCGCCGGCCAAAGCTGTTTCCAAGCTGGCCTTTTGTCCCCGCGCAGCCCAAGCGTGAGCCCCAAATAGACTCTCACGCCTTTGTCTCCCAAGTTCATCCCTGAGCGTCCCGTTGTGCGCGCGAGGCGTGCTTTTGTGAGGAGATGGAAACCGTTGAACAAATGTTTGATCAACTCATCTGGGGGACATTTTGTCTCCTCAAACCAGAGACCTTTATCTGTCCTCCCCTAACGCAGACACCGAGCGGGTGCTTAGAGGGAAATAGTGGGTTAAATGTTGACATTTGGCGGTGGAAAGCGGGCCAGTGGAAACTGTCGAACACATGTCTGACCAGCACATTTTAGCATTTAGTGCCAAAAGTCTGATAGATAGTAACAGCCCGATTATGAAGTCAGCTAGTAAATAAACGTTTAGTTCCAATGCGGCCAGTTCTGTAGAAAGGTGGGAATAAATAGAGCGGACATCCATCATTCGCAGTGTTTCTCTCCTGAATTATACGCCCCATTTCAATGTAACCGAGCCGCTGCGCTATACTTAAAATTATAATGAACTTTTCCAGGAAGAAAATGTTTAAAGTGATTTCACTGAGTAAAGGCTGACACGCACATTACCGCATTAAAAGCCTTTTAGGAGAGAAACTGTAAACGCGCAGTAACGGTTCAGGAAAGCAGCGAATTAAATGAATTTCCACTCTAACGACGCAGCTTCACAATAAAGTGATGACATTGCAAATGAGGTAGCTAACTGGATCTGATGTATGAAGTAATGAGCCTAAAACCTCAAACTTCACTAACCTCCAGTCAGGCTACTGTCTGTGTCGAAGTGCTCAGGCAGGGGAATATGCCACGTTTTATTTTGTGTCACTTAAAGCATTTTTTGTTTTGTTTTCTTTTGTTATACCACAAAGTAAAACACACACCTGCGTTTCAAAAATAGTAATAAAGTTTCTAAATTTAAAAAAAAGTAAAGATTAAAGAAAAAAATCTAAGTCATGTTAATTATTGCCATAAAAAATCGGATTTTCCCGCTGATTGTGAGACTTTCCAACTGGTGGTCACTTTTCTTCTTTATTTATTTTTTATTTTTTACAGTGGACAGCAGTTTGAAACACTAATAAAAATCAATTTGTTGGATTAAATAACGATCAAACTATTTTAAAAAAGACGAGCCAAAAGCAACGCCAGTTTCTATAATTCATGAAGACGCTGCACTTAAATGTGCTGCGTGGATTTATGACACAGCACAAGTACAGAGGAGTTTTTGAAATATGTAATATGCAGTTACTGTAACACGACTATTGAGCCCCATATTGCTTTGAAACCACACACACACACACACACACACACACACACACACACACACACACACACACACACACACACACACACACAC